>NXFB01002098.1:0-10187 GCA_002525835.2 Ipomoea batatas
TTTTCCTGCGTTCCAAACACACCCTAAGTTACATTTCATAACTGAATAATGTCTCTGATCTCTTTATATACTCTGTTCAATAAGTTGTGAATGGCAGATGAAGCCATAGCTGAAATTCTAAAGAGACAATACAGAGAATGAACTGAAAAGAAAAATTTCAAGATAGATGAAAATTGTGAGAATATGAAAGGAGATCAATCTATTACTCTCATGAAGGATTGAATACGGAATCCAAGGCGAAGTATTCGATCAACAAAAGTTGAATTACTACTTGGGAATGGAATCTATAAAACTTAACAAGTGTCATTTAATTTAAAAATTCTATAAAAGTCTGAATTGAATAGCGGTATATTTTTAAAGGCTCTTTAAATGTATGAATCGAATATCGGTAGACTATTAAAGAATCTTTAAAAGTATTTAGCATATTTGGTAGTTGGGTGGAATGAGAATGATTATTAATTGTTGGGGAAGAAAGGAGGAAGGGAAATGAAACCCTTTTTTAATAAGAGTATGAGTTTTCTAATTAATAGGGTATTCCAAACCTATAGTAACATTCTCAAAACCTATCAACCAAACACTAACAATCACTTTTATATCCATTCTTTATGCCTAAGCCCACCAACCAAACACACCCTAAAAAGCACCGATCTGTCAAATATGTAATTTAGGACATTTTATAAGAGTGAAGCGGCATATTTAATAAGTTGATGTTATACATGTACCTACATTTGTAGTTCCTTATTTAATTTGGACCCAACATCGTGTGGGTTGAAACTTTTATTGAAGTCCTACAATGGTGACCTTCTATAAGTGTTTTGTTAATGCCCATTACGACTTTCAATTATGAACTGAATTAAATGACAAATCATCTTCCCAATTAAAGGACAAATTATAGCGTGATTATAGTTCACATTGTAATGTACATGAAGAATAAATATTTATTTTTAATATATTGAATGCATTTTATTTGTGTGTTAAAAATTCATTATTTGGTAATATACTATTGAACCTTCAGTACTCAAATAATATACTTCAAAAAATGAATATTTAGTGTTGTTGGTTTTATGATCACAGGGTAGCCGGATGGCAGGCCAACACAACCGTAAAATAAGTATGAAAGAACATTAAGATGGCAAAGCGACAATATTATTGCAAGAGAATCAAGAACTGAACTCCTTTCCATGAGCTCCTAGAGGTGTATTTATACAAGGTCTACATGCATGCTTTGAGAAATGAAAGGAAAGAGTTAACAAATTTGATCTTAAGAAAATTTTCTAAGCTATCAGATTTCTTTCCTAATGACAAAAAGGAAATCACACCCAATATCTAGAGGAAATTTCTCGGGCATCTCCTTTTACCGCCTCTGGGTTCGGCACTCAGTTTGCCTCACAGGCCCTGACCGCCTGCAGATGGGTGGGTGACTGGATTGGACACAGTGCCCTGACAAGGATCTTGACTTCCTGGTCTACTCGGCTCCTAGTCTACACTTTGTGTTTGCGACCGCCTGCGCTTGTACACGCGTCTGAATTTGAGATCCACAATGACCCTTTTACCCCTTCACTTAACACCTATGTTAACGGAAGAACCAATGTCGGAACAAAATCAATAGTCAAGTGTCTTTTTCGTCCAAATTAAAAGACAAGACCAATTTTGGAAAATCAACATAGTCGGTGGACCATTGCTGGAATTAGCTCTTAAAGTTATTATTTAGTATCCCATGTGTAATTGATGTATAAGAAATGTTGTATGTAGAATATAATGGTACTCTCATATCATAATACATACTCCAATTTGTAGTATCCTAATTTCCTACAAAATGAATGATTAGGAAAATGAAGGTGATAGTACTCAAAAAAAAAAATGAAGGTGAATATGATTTTGTTATAGATGAAAATAATATGTGATTGTGTTGAGGCATGAAAGAAAATCATTTTTTTTAAATTACGTAATTTTTATTTTAGCATATATCGTACTATTTACTATAAAGTCTAGGCAAAAATTTGCATGTGTTACCCTAAAGTCTATATACTATAACATGTTTTTCTATTTTATATAAAGACCATATAATATAGTTGAATTTTTATTATTAAGATATATTTATAAAATTTCTATAGTTGTAAAATCAATCTCTCAGGTAGAAATGTTACAAAAATTAAAGTTGACGTTGAGTTGTTTAGTAACTAAATACAATATATATGCGAAGACAACTAACTCAATAGTATAGTTTAACAAATGTTGTATATAAATAATTGTTCTTTCATCATTTTTAATTACTAATTTTAAATTCTACAAATTTTTATTTATTTGAAATCTTTTAATTGTTTTATATCTTCTTTTTATATAGGAATAAAATAATCTAAATATTTCAAATTGTTTGTCTTTGCATCGCACGAGTATAATAATAATAATAATAATAATAATAATAATAATAATAATAATAATAATAATAATAATAATAACTACTAAGGATATTTTTGTTATTTTCACGCTTTTTTTTTCCTTCCCCACAACCTGGAACTTAAACTACATGTACTTTGTGCTACAATCTAATTAACTTTCTGGTTTTGGTACAAGGTAATCATGGAAGTTATTTTAATCATCAATAAAATAAAAGTCAAGTGCGCTGTGTTTTCTTCACGGCCTTCAAATTACATGAATCTCAAAAAGGGTAGATCAATAAAACAATACTTAGAAATGTAACTCCATATAAAATTAATGAAACAAGAAGAAAAGAAACTCCAAATTTGTCTTTTTCCAATAGATGGAGAGAAGGTTGACAAAATTCTATATCTACCTTTCACCTTTTTTTCAAAGGATTCCCAAGAATATTTTCATTATCTGCAATTATACCATGTAAATATGTTAGGATCAAAAGAAAAGAATATCCAAATTCAATATTATTGATACAACTATAAAATGTGCTAGCCACTGAGCAAGCTATACAAATTATGTAAGTGTACAAATGATACACGGTCCTTTGTTATTGGCTATATTATTTGTCAAAAATACTCTTAGCCTATGTCTAGTTTGTTTATTAGTTTTTGGACCGTAAGCCAGTCTGTAAACCAGTGTTGATAGTGAAGTTGTGCCAGCGAACGCTGTCTCAGACAGCAAGGAATTAGTCCACCCATTTAAATTGTGTGGCTAACAGAATTTTAAGGGGTGTGGCTCTCTTTTATTCAAGGAGTTTTTCAGATCTAAATTTGTGAAGGTTGTTAAAGGATGCTACACTATTTAAAGGAAGGCATTTGAAGCTCTAATACTGACCTCTACACATGATACAAGTTGAGAGCTTTCACACATGAATACTAAGAAGATCATTTGAAGATTTAATGAAGTTTTACCAATGTCTTTGAAGCTGTCGCTGTTGCTGAGTCAAGATGAAGAATTGAAAAATTCTTGGCTTGCAGTTTTGTCAATTCAAAAGTAGATGTTGAAGGTTATGTGTTGGTTTTGAACCATTGTAGATTTGGGTTGTATTCCAACGTTTGTAAACCTTGGTGCATCTAGTGGATTGGGCAAAAGCTGAGTAGCCCCGCAGATGTAGGAGTTATAGCTCCGAACTGCGTGATCAATTCCTGTGTCTGGGTTCTATTTCTTTACTTGCGTTTTTATTTTTTGTTTGTCTTTTAGTTTATCTAATCTGGACTAAAACCTATAAAAACGTTATATAATCCTTGAACCCGTAAAGTTTTGAATTCAAGATCCACGAAGTTATTTCAAATTATATGCCATATATCTAAAAACATAAATGTTACATCCTTGATTTATGTCCTTTTTTTAGATGCTAATAAATGTGTACATTTTGCTTTAAATGTTGTACACTTTAATGTTATTAGACAAAATTGTCCCTACTACATTCTTGTTATACAAAACTACCCTTACAACGTTATAACACCGTTAGTTTTAACTCCATCATTATTACCCTACACCTATATCTATCATATCTTTTTCCTATTCTTTAATTGTCATTTTATTAAAATTATTATATAATTAATTTAATGGTTGATTATATTTTGATTAAATTTCTATAAATGGTAAATCATATATGTGTGTATAAAATACATATATTATTTGTATATATATAATTTGTATTATACATTTTAATTATTTGTATTTATTAATATTTTAATATTGGGCATAAGTTTTCGCGCATCGCGCGTACAAAATACTAGTATACTAAATAAGAAGCAAAGGGCAACTAACTATCACAAGGGAACTAGAATGGGAAAAACAGTTATAGAAATCTGATATTGTATGAAATTGATACCTTTGAACTTACTTTTAATTGTGCAGGTTAGTGGTGGCACTGGTGTTGGCCACCACTGCTCAGAAATCCAATGGGCAATCCCATTACTAACCCACAACCCAACAGAATCAGTCTAATAAAAAGCACTTCCATCAACTTGATGAAATCCTGTCTTTCTAATTTTAGGACCAATATCAGGATTCAGGAAGATCCAGAGATGCGGAGTACTTATAGCGAAAATCCTGTGCACCAAACTCCATTTGCCCATGTTGTAGTCCTCTAGCTCCCATATACAATGTACGGGAGTTACTAGGTTTATACCCCCAATATATGTTGCACGAAGACGATCTTGAAATATTCCAATAGTTTGGTACGCCCTACTCATACTCATTATACCATCAATTGGTATATCAATTAAACGAGAAAATTTTTCAGGACAATTATAGGGAGCATAGAATTAAATCACCACACGAAGCCTTCAATTCAATTGTGGCACCTTGGGGAAGTCGGCATCATGGTGGTGGGTGAATGTGTATCCACAGGAAATCCCAAATTGAGATTGGAATATAAAAGCAGACAATGGGGAATAAGGATGATGAATTGGCGGAAGGGATGTGGCATGGCGGCGGTGATTGAATAAAGTAATAAAATAGTGAGAAGAGATAAGAGAACACCAGCTCTTGCATACCAATTTCAACCGGATAGCTGCTCTGCTGGGGAGTCTGCCCAGGATTTCAATTAACAAGTTCTCTCCTAGATTACTGAAGAAATCTGAGAATTTCATCAACTTTGCGTCCTGGAGGCGATGATCCATGCGGCTGTGTTCTGTTATGTGATGCCAATTCTCCTAAACCCTTGCAAAGCAATAGCTGCCTTGCCGACTTCTTTGAGACAATATAATATTTCCTCTCCCTCTGTCTCATTTTACATGTCTTATTTTCCTTTTATGTTGTCTTCTTTCCAAAGTGAATATCATCATCATTCTACTTTTTTCAATTTACTCTTATTACTTTTTCTTTCTTTATTGCTTTTATTTCCAAAAGTAAAAAAGTTTGGGACATAATTAGAAAGCACACCACATTTACTTTAATTTCTTAAAAAGCCCGCAAAAAACAAATGAAACATCCCATTAGACGAAAATAGTATAATTATATTTTTGATCCTATGACATTGTTACTTTAAAAACTGACAATTTAGTCATTTTATTATGCAATTTTTAACACCGATTAAATGTCGTCAGAAAATTGAAACTATTTTTTTAATTATTTAATAATGAAAGCAAATCGGTTATTTCACGTCATTCCTTCATCTTCCTTGCCCATTATGTTGCTGAATATACCTCTCCAAGCAAAGGATTAAGCACAAATTATGTTTACATCATATAAATCAAAATCAACTTTATGATATGATAATCATACAAGCATAAATGAAGAAGCTAAGAGGTAATTCTAACGAGAACTTTTAAACTACAACAATTACCTCTTAGCTTCATTTATGCTTGTATGATTATCATATCATAAAGTTGATTTTGATTTATATGATGTAAACATAATTGTTTGCGATCATAGCCACAGCGGTAGCATTGGCGTTTCTAATAATTGTGGTTGTAATGGCGGCCTAGATTTGCGTGTACTAGAAGAGAAAACAAAACAGGAAGAAGAACAAATGATTGTTTTTGAAGCCGATTCAGCTACCCTTTAAGCTAGAAAAATCTAGATCGTTCGAGACAGAGTCCAGAGCGTCATGGGCGGCCGACATCAAGGAACCAACCTCGGCGTTGGTCATGATGTTCTAGAAGCCATTGCTAAACCTGAGCTTCAAAGACCTCGTAGTTGCCATGTCACACTTCGGGGGCAAGGAAGAAGGAGGAGTGACGTGAAATGACCTATTTGTCTTCATGATTAAATAATTAAAAAATAGTTTACATTTTTTCGGTGATTTGGACGGAAGGATTAAATGTGTTAAAAATTGTATATTTACGGGACTAAATTGTTAGTTTTTAAAGTCAAGTACTGAGATTAACAAGACTTCTATAGTTATAGGACCAAAAGTGTAATTTTCTCATATAATTATTACGGAAAATGGCGAGTTTAGTCCCAGCGTTATAATGGTAGTGACGACTCAGTCCCTGAGTTATGACCGTATCCATTTTTAGTCCCTCAGTTATGAGTGAAGTGGCGCATTTGGTCCCCGACCGTTAAAACTGACGGAAAAATTAAAAAATATTTAAAATTTGAGGGGTAAAGTAGGAAATTCTAATTTTATTCACTTTCTTATATTGAAACCATTTTTGCAACATTATTTTCAACTTTCTAGCATTCTATTTCAAGGTTCTTCAATTCCAAAAGCAATTCAATAATCCTCGTATGACTTGTTAAGAACATGAGTCTTGTATAAGGAACACGTGAATCTGAAATCCCACCAATCTCTTGGATAGGCTGCAAGTCCCGAGTGCTTGGACACGCGCCTTACTATGTACACCACTCGAGGGTATCCATCAAGTGTATTAAAATATATTTTTAGTATATTACAAATGTATCTTATGTCAATGGTCAACCTTATATGGTACATAGTATAATAATTGCAATTAAATGACTCAAGACTATGATCTATAAATGAGTTTATTCTATTTTTCATCCTCCAATTATAATAGAATTTTTATTTGTAATTTTAGTTTACTTTTAATTTGTTTGACTGTTATTTCTTAATATTTAAAAATATATTACTTTTAATCCAAAAAAAAAAAAACATCTTTACTTTATGAAAATTTCACCAAACTTCATCATAGTATATTTAAAAGTATTTTGGATTATTGGTAAAACATTTTTAAAAGTTAATAACAAAAAGTAAACTTTCAATACTCAAATAATGTATCATCAAAAAATAAATCTTTAATGTATTAAAAATGTACTTTAAGTCAGTGGCCCTCCTTACAAGACTATGATTTGTGATTGAGTTTAATTTATTCAATTTTTCATCCTCCAATTATAATAGAATTTTTATTTGTAATTTATATCTTTAATTTGTTCCACTATTAATTCTTAATCTTTAATAATATATTACTTCCTCTATCTCATTTTATGTGTCGGGCTTAGTTAACGAGGCTTGACTGAAATTATTTACAATTTAATGTTTCATAATATTAAGTTTAGAATTAGTATGTAAAATTTATATATGTATAAACTACATTAAAAATACTATTAAACACAAAAAAATCAAATTTAAAAATTATAAGAAAATGCTAATAGAAATAAGCAAAGAAGAAAGAGTTGGTTTAATTAATAAACAGTAAGTATAACAGATAAAATGGAATAGAGCGAATACTTTTAATCCAAAAGTCATAAAAAATATCTTTACTACATGAAAATTTCACCAAACTTCACCACACTAAATTTAAAGGTATTTCTAATTATTGGTTTAAAAGTTATAAGAACAAAAAGTGAAACAAATTAAAGTTGAAAATTAAAAGTGAAATTGTTTTTTTTTTTGTTTTGAAAACCAACCATAACCAGTCATAAAAAATATCTTTACTCATATTATTTTTGTAATAATAATAATAATAATAATAATAATAATAATAACTAAGGATATTTTTGTTATTTTCACGCTTTTTTCCTTCCCCACAACCTGGAACTTAAGCTACATGTACTTTGTGCTACAATCTAATTAGCTTCCTGGTTTTGGTACAAGGTAATCATGGAAGTTATTTTAATCATCAATAAAATAAAAGTCAAGTGCGCTGTGTTTTCTTCACGGCCTTCAAATTAACATGAATCTCAAAAAGGGTAGATCAATAAAACAATACTTAGGAAATGTAACTCCATATAAAATTAATGAAACAAGAAGAAGAAAAAAAACTCCAAATTTGTCTTTTTCCAATAGATGGAGAGAAGGTTGACAAAACTCTATATCTACCTTTCACCTTTTTTTCTACGAATTCCCAAGAATATTTTCATTATCTGCAATTATACCATGTAAATATGTTAGGATCAAAAGAAAAGAATATCCAAATTAAATTCAATATTATTGATACAACTATAAAATGTGCTAGCCACTGAGCAAGCTATACAAATTATATGCCATATATATACTAAATAAGAAGCAAAGGGCAACTAACTATCACAAGGGAACTAGAATGGGAAAAACAGTTATAGAAATCTGATATTGTATGAAATTGATACCTTTTAACTTACTTTTAATTGTGCAGGTTAGTGGTGGCACTGGTGTTGGCCACCACTGCTCAGAAATCCAATGGACAATCCCATTGCTAACCCACAACCCAACAGAATCAGTCCAATAAAAAGCACTTCCATCAACTTGATGAAATCCTGTCTTTCTAATTTTAGGACCAATATCAGGATTCAGGAAGATCCAGAGATGCGGAGTACTTATAGCGAAAATCCTGTGCACCAAACTCCATTTGCCCATGTTGTAGTCCTCTAGCTCCCATTCCCATATACAATGTACGGGAGTTACTAGGTTTATACCCCCAATATATGTTGCACGAAGACGATCTTGAAATATTCCAATAGTTTGGTACGCCCTACTCATACTCATTATACCATCAATTGGTGTGAGCATAAATATAATATGTGCAATATAATATGTGCAGTCCAACTATCAGCTTAGGCTTTTAGTTGAGATGGAGCACATGTTTTAATTTGGTATCAGAGCCATACAAAAGGTCATGGGTTCGAATCTCCGCGTCACCTACAAAATCCGCACACGTTGAGGGGGCGTGTGAGCATAAATATAATATTGTTCAGTCCAACTAAGAGGGATCATAGAATTAAATCAGCATAGGAAGCCTTCAGCCTGCGGAAGTCGGCATCATGGTGGTGGGTGAATGTGTATCCACAGGAAATCCCAAATTGAGATTGGAATATAAAACCAGACAATGGGGAATAAGGATGATGAATTGGCGGAAGGGATGTGGCATGGCGGCGGTGATTGAATAAAGTAATAAAATAGTGAGAAGAGATAAGAGAACACCAGCTCTTGCATACCAATTTCAACCGGATAGCTGCTCTGCTGGGGAGTCTGCCCAGGATTTCAATTAACAAGTTCTCTCCCAGATTACTGAAGAAATCTGAGAATTTCATCAACTTTGGGTCCTGGAGGCGATGATCCATGCGGCTGTGTTCTGTTCTGTTATGTGATGCCAATTCTCCTAAACCCTTGCAAAGCAATTGCCGACTTCTTTGAGACAATCTATACTTCTATACTTACTATATATGAAAGTAACATTTCCTTCCAAATTTTGTTCCTGCTCAAACTTTTGTTAATATTTAATTACATAATTTATTATTAAAATAATTAGTAAAGCTTAATTTGTAAGAAAATTTTATATGAAAATTAAATAATATCTATTAATTATAATTGGTAATAATCATTATTGACAAATTGAAAAAGGAAATGAATATTATTATTTGAGTACTACCCAATGTAGTATCCGTTGTTCATAACTAATCTCTCAACCTACTGAGTCAACAGTTGACCCCACTGAGGCTCGATCCCATCATCCATGTGGGAGTGTTAAACGGGACACCGGATGCCACTTGACTACAAGGTCTTTGGCGAAATAAATATTTTTTTTTTTTTGAGAACTCGAAATAAATATTATTAATTAATGGAAAATTGTAAAGATTCCTAATGACTGAAATAATATTTTACTAAGAGGTAAATTGAAAAAGGAATATGATATTATTAATTTACAATTCTCACATTCCTTACTTATAAATATAATGGATGGTAACAAAAAAAAAAATTATAATTCTTCATTTTGCACTTGCCTCCCTCGTCTCCTCATGTTGGTAGTTCTCTCATCAAATTACAATGTTATGATATTACGCTGAATCTTCCTTTTATGATACTCCGTATGAATTAATTATTGTGTTTTCTTTTTATAGTTATGTACTGGCCAGATGTTTGCAGCTTT
>NXFB01002101.1:0-13209 GCA_002525835.2 Ipomoea batatas
ACAAGTCATCAATGAAAATTATCATTCTATTGGTAAAATTATTTAGTTTTCAACAGGCGTAGGAGAATAAAGGTTTTTATATTACAAATCACTCTAATTGTCAGATATAATTAATTTAAAAACAACCTCCTAGTAGCATAAAGAGAACTATTGAACAATAGAAACCCTAGTCCTATTCCTGTAGTAGACTTGGTTTCCTATAGCCCAATGTTTGTATAAATATAGGATCACTATATTGTTCACACACAAACAATTTATTGCCATCTGTTATTATAATATATTCTCTCTATTCTCACCTTTCAATCACTCAATTTCAACAAGAACATAGAATAATATCACATTGTAGATTCCTTCTCCATTGAAACAGACTTGAACAATTCATAACAAACTTCTGGGTGAGGGTATGGGGGTACCAGAACTTGAATGAATAAAACAGAGATCTCACTTGCAATACTATAGTCAGCTGCCCTAGCAGCCTGTAGTCCTTCTCTCCCACTTATGCCAACACCAATATCAGCTTGTTGGATCATCCTCACATCATTTCCACCATCCCCTATTGCCAGTGTTCTATACTCACAAGATTTTAGTAGTTCCACAAGCTGGAAAAAAGAATGAAATATAATTCAGACCCATTTATCAGAAAACCAGATGTTTATATTAAATAAAGTTTAAGGAAAGCAAGGCAGATAACACAGCTGGTGAATATATAGTTCTATCAGAAAAGCAGAACTAATATCTAGCCAGAAAAACAGATAAGGAGCAAGCCCTCCTATAGGGTTCACTGGTGAGCTGGTGAATTTTGGTTTACAAGGTTTTAAAAATAGAGAGTTTTATGTACATTTGTTTAGAGACAATACGTCCGAGTAAAGAGCCAGGTGACTTTAAAATAATTTGCACGCAACAAAAACAACATAATAATAAAAAAGGGTCCAAGGCTCCAAGCTCCTGACATGTTTAAATTTAAAAATGATTTTTAGTGATGTTTTATTCGAGAAAATTATACCCTATGAAGCCAAAAAAGGAAATATGACCACTTCCAACAAAAATGTGTACAATGGCACAGAATTACTTATTGTACAAGGTATAGCCTTCCAATTGCTTTGGGTTATGGAAAAATCAAGCATTTCTGATTCAACTACAGCTTCAGAGCATGTGACTTTCAGAACTAGGTGAATGACATTATGAAGCATATGTCCTTTTTGTAGTTTTAAAGGCTAAATTTAGTCTGTAATAAAGTATAATAATTCTCTGTAATGAATCATTTCATCATTAAAACAACAGTACAAAGTCATCAGTGTTAAATGCTTGAGTTATGGTATAGGGGCTCCAAATACAAACCATGGATCTTCATAGTTCCATCCTAAATTCCTAATACACACACACACACACATACACATTATATATAGAGTTTGCATCTCCTCTACTTATCAAAATGATTAATTGGAATTTTTGTTCACTTCTCCACACAATAGTAATATAATGCAATAAATAAATTATAAAATTATTCAAGCCAACAAGAACACCTGAGCTTTTTGAGATGGAGTAACACGGCAACATATAGCTGTCTTTGAGAGTATGGCAAGTTCTGTGAAAGCTTTTCGGTGATGCTTAAGGGCAATTTCAAGAGCCCAACCATCAATGACAAATGCTACATCCTACCATAGTGAAATGTTAGTCATCCATTGTCAGGGGTATGGCTGTTGAACAGCCTTCTATAATAACTGCAATCAACTTTAAAAAATAAAAATTAAAAGTGTATTTAAAAAAAAAAACTCTTTAATTAGGACAAGGAAACTAATTTTAGCAACTTTGCGGAAAAGGCTTACAGTTGGAAGAATCTCGAATCCCATAAGACATTGTCAAAATTCATGATCAAGAGTGATAATTTGCAAAGAGTTCAATTGTAGGGCATGCCATCAAATTCTTAGTAGAAGCTAAATCTTACTTTTGCGATCAACTTGAATATGTCCCACCAAGAATGCACAGAAAGTCAGATTTATTCTCTTGGTCAAAATCAACACAGAAAGTCCTTCAAGCTTTACCTAACTTTTCATGGCATCCAGATCAGTAGACAGTCCACAAGGGATTTAGCACATAACTAGCTCCATTTGCTATGCCTATATAATTTTGTACTTTTATTTTTTTAAATTATTTTTAAGGACTTCTAAAATCTAACAGATACAGACTGGTAACAGCAAAGATGGAAGAAGCAACAATTGAAAGGTGATTGGTTTAAGCTTGATATGGTCAATGTTGTTAAGAAAGAAGTAGGTATTTCTTAAGGGATTCGCATCAAATACGTAAGAAAAAAAGCTTAATAAATTTATAATGTTACAGGATTCTTACATTAAGGAAGTGTTTAAGGCTTAATTAGCCATTTCAATTGAGCAACCATTCTTTTAAAGTACAGAATCTGTAAATTATCATTAGAAAGCACTACTGGAGTTTTTCACAAAGTCAATTATGTGTGGATTCTTCAACTTTATAGTCAAGTCAAGCATATAGATAAGGTTAATATATGAGCAGTAAACATCAGAAATTGTTGTTAGACTTTTGAATATACAATTCTCAAAAATATGACTTAAAACGTCATTGCAATAACCCAAGAAAATAAGCTACGGTGTACTACATAAGAGAAACATGGCAAATTATTGCATGAACCATGGTCCACACAGCTGTGTGGACCAAAAATAAAAGGTATATTATTTTTGTACTGAAGGTACATTATTTTTGTAGTGTAGGTACATTATTTGATAGTATATATCAAATAATGTACCTTCAGTACAAAAATAATGTACCCTAAAATAATGTACATACAGTACAAAAATAATGTACCTTTAGTACAAAAATAATGCACTTTTTATTTTTGGTCCACACAGCTATGTGGACCATGGTCCATGCAATAATGATTGGAGAAACATACCCTGGGCTCGGAGTTTGTTATTCTCACTGTCAGCAGTACTCTCTCTAGGTTTTTACACACNAGCTCCTTGTTCCCCCATCCATTTGGCATGGAATTCATCAGCACGAAAACTTGCTTCTTGACATCAGTTTTTGCTAGTTTTCGCAGCCAAGAGAAAGCTACTAGGATGATTATTTCAGAGCGCGGCATTGAGCTGCGATGGCTTCCTAGCCGAATTCTACATGTGATGCAAGTAAGTATAATATTAAATATTAAATTTTAGTTTATTTTGTATAATTAACATTTTGTTTTGCTTTGTATGTAGGTGGATGTTTGTGGGGGAGAGGTACAACCTATTTCATCCACAGTTTTGAACCCACTGCTTAGGATTTACCATTCACGGGATGTGACATTTTATGCCTCTGATGGTCCAAGTTTACTGGTGAAGGTCTCCCACAATGAAGAAGATTGTAGGGTTACGGTGCTATTTCATGGAGGAGATTTTCTTTATCTGTTTCTCTTTTCCAGGTCTATGTGCATAAGTACTTGGATTTTTCTCTTTTCCCGATCTATGTGCATACGTACTTTGATTACTGAACATGGTTTAGTCTTTTGAGACTTTCTATTTTTTTTTTTTAAAAAAAAAAAGGGGGGGGGGGCGGGGCGCCCATTTTTTAAATAAAAAAATGAAATTTCCCCCGACCCGAAAGGGGGGTAACAAGTCATATAGAATTAATGGATTCATTATAAAGTAAAATCCCTCAATGATATGTTTTATATAGGGATGACCACGGTTCGGATCGAACCGGACGGTTCGAACCGAACCGTGCACTGTTGGAACCGAACCGGAATCGTCCGTACGGTTCCGGTTCCGGTTCCGGTTAAAAACCGGAACCCATAAGGTTATTTATATATATAGTATTATATTATATACTAAATAACATATATATTATATTTATATACTAAAATACTAAATAACATATATTATATATTATATTATATATTACTAAATAACATATATTATAACATAATATATATTATATTATGTAATATGTTAAATAATGTTAACATACAAACAACAGCGCATCAGCGCTAATTGAAGCAACAATGCATTTTGCATTGTTGCGTCCAGCGCTGATGCGCTAAAACAAACAAACAAACAAAAAAAAAACAAAAAAACAAAAACAAAAAAAAAAAAAGAGAAGTCCCGTTCTAACCGGAACCGCCGGTTCCGGAACCGGACTCGAACTGTCTAGGTAAGGTTCCGGTTCCGGTTCCGGCTATCTTGGAACCGTGAACCGGCGGTTCCAAACCGGAACCGAACCGTGGACACCTCTAGTTTTATATTACAATTTCATTTTTTTTACTGAACATGGTTTCGTCATCTGTTTTTACTTTCTATAAGTTGTTCTCTCTTCCATATTTATGTGCATACTTTGGTTACTGAACATGGTTTAGTAAGTCATTTTGAGACTATGATCCAAGATGGGGCAGGCCCAACTTAGGCTTCTGTGTGAGAAGAAATCCCAAGATTTAGAGTATGGCATTTCCACGAGTTAATAAAAGGGTTTTGTTTCATTCAATTATATATGTCTTCTAAATGTTTGCTTCATTCCTAAAGGTTATGTTAATGAAAGTAACATAAACCTACTCAGTACTCAACACACCTCTGATGGTTTGTCTGAGGCATTAGTGGAGTGAAATGAGACCAGTTTCCCTCCAAAACCAAATGACACTCCTCCTCGTTTGTACCATTTTGGAGCTCTCAAAGAAGCTACTCCATTGTACATTTTTAGAAAGAATGTCAAATCAAAATCTATATTATAATTGAGGAATAATCTACAAAAGAAGAAAGTTGTCTGTCTTTCCGAATTTTATTCAAATGCTAATTGATGTAGTTATGCAAAATCAAAACAGGAACAGACCTCAATATTATAAATCCCACGCCAATTTGAGACAGAAAAAACACCAAAGAAGTTGAGAACCAAATAGCATTCCCCATTCTTCTCCATGAGCTAATTACTGAGCTAGGGTGGTTGGGAACCAACCCCTCCATCACTTTCTCAACGTCAGGACTCATTTCACGCACAAAATTGAAGTCAATTCTAGAAGGCTATTCAACAGGTTCATCGGAGCAATGACTTCATTTCTTTGCAACTGCAGCTGTTGGCCCCGGGAGAGTTAAGATTAGGAGTATCAAGTATGCTTAGCTTGATGAGGTAGCTATGCTGAAAATAAAATGATAGGTAAACTCACAGGTTGCATTGGGTGCTTCTGACCGTTGACGGAGAAGAGAATCTTTAAGGCAGTTTCAAGACCTAAAACTTGAAGCTTTCCTCAGAGGCGGCATTGGGTGCTTCTGACCATCAACGAAGAAGAGGATCTTTAAGGCAGTTCCAAGACCTAAACAACCCGATTAGCTAGTCTACCATCAGACTAGGATCAACTANCATCCCGTGAGGTATTGAACCTAAACATCCTAAGTCCAATACACACGAGAGGTCGAAAAGATTTGCAAAATCTTATACAAGTCTATTCACCCCCCCTTTAGACTTGTACCCCATCCCCTTGGGACCAACAATTACCCGTAGAACAATTGCCATCAACATTCAATTTGACCCATCCCATCGGCGGCTTTTGCCAAGACACCAGGGCGTCCACCGTGTTTCTAGTTCCCACACCGGGAGTTCGTTGCTTAAAGAAAGCATAAGTAATCTCTGCCTCATATTGCTCGATCAGACGAAGTTTCTGGTCAATAGAGATGCTATGCCCATTAAATATTTCATCATTCTTCCATTGCCATATCCACCAAAGTCGGATAGCAAATTTTGCCAGCCAGTCCTCTGCAAGTCCCAGCCTACGATCACTATTAAGATTTACTGACAACAAATAATTCCAGTCTAGGCGATCAAACGTGTCCGCAACTCTGTTGGTCTCAGTTGGTGAGGTGTGAGTCTAGAAAGGGGGGGGGAAGAGGGGGATTGAATAGACTCACAAGATTTTTGAAAACTTTTACAAGAACAAACCCTTGAGAAAGTTGAACTTGACCAAAGATAAACGCAGCGGAAAAAGAGTTTTATCAATTTTTAATATTACTTTGCACGGCTTTGTGAATATGAAAATATTAGGTTTGGTTGTGAATATGCAATGCAATACGTAAGATAATAAGTAAAAAGAGAGAGATAGAGAGAATTTTTTAGTGGTTCGGCTGTTAACGAAGCCTACTCCACTCTTCTTCACAACTTGTGAAGGATTGCACTATTATCTCCTTTGAAAGTACAATATCCTCTCTAAAACGCGCTCATTTGATCACAAAGTCCGGCAGCCACGCTTTTGAAGGTTTTTCAACTTCTTCAAGTTTACTCCACCTCTTTCTACTTCTCCTAAGTAGAGGTTGGTTGAAATGGTTGAAGAATTTCTCCAACTTGGAAATCTTGTCTTGAGCTTCTTGATTCAATGCTTGAGTAGCACAAGATATCATTTTGAAAACTGGATTGAGAGTTTTACCTTTCCGGATGTTTTTGCACACTTTAAGAGCTTGTAATTGCGTTTTGCATGAATGAACGAACTGCTCCAAGTGAGAAGGAGCATGGGTATTTATAGGCGTGAATTTGGTTCAGTTGGAGGGAAACTAAAATTCAAAAGCCTATATCCAGTGTGCAATATCCGTTGGGTAATACTTAACCCATGTGAATGTCAAAGCTTTCTAGCCGTTTGTCTACTTTAGTGTACAGACAATTTGTCTTTTGTCTTACACAAAAGGACATGTCATTTAATGCTCTTTGGAATCATTACCTAGAATCCGTTTGACATTCTGATCAGTCATAATATCAAGGCTATGGACAAGACAACATTCTAAGGAATGTCCCTAGAGTCCTTAAGCCTTGGGTACTTGTGAAAATGATTGACCTTATCATTCTATCATCATCTCCTCGAATAAATCATCTTGATTATTCGGTCTTCAAGCTTTAAGAGTTCGACCCTTCCAGTACTGTTTGGCCTTGGTAGGTCTTTAGTCTTTAAGTCTTCTACCTTAAGTACTTCTAAGTCTTCGGCTGTAAACTACCTTTGGTTCTGTTATGAACTCATTGTGACGAGTCCTTAACCAGTATTCGGCCTATTAAGCAAAAGACAAAGAAAAATTTTAGGGAGGTCTCCTCTGGTTTTTGGTATCATCAAAATCAATAGCTCGGGTTCTTGACAAACAAATATAATTAGATTAATCTTACAAGATATTTTCTATACACCAACACATTAAAGATATAAACACTTGCAATGGGGAGTCTTTTATATCCCAGTTAGCCTACTACTTGCCATTGTAAATCCCTTTTATCTTCGTTTCTTAGCTGTAGCTTCCACTAGCACTTAGGGTTTTTAGGAAAATTGTTAGAAAGAAGGATATTGTTCTATAAAGAATGAATTGTTTTGAGATTAACATTGGGATTAGTTCGTGGGAGGAGGGAAAATTAGTGGGATATGTGAAATTACGTAAAAGGATATATGTTAAATCTTTGTTAGTAACGGTTTTAATTAGTTTTGTTACAAGAAAGGCCAATTTTACATACTGGAAGATAATTGAGGGACCATATCTGCACAATCAATAATTAAGGGACCATATTTTAAAACTGAAAATAATTGAGGGACCACATTGTAATGATGTCTCATATGTCGCCTTTGAGACAATTATACTTATTATAAATTTTGTTATAGGTTGGATCATTTTTTGCAATTTTACATGTTTTTTCCCTCTTTCAATTTGGTGCATATTACAATTTATTTGGCGAAAATAGTAATTTTTGTTTTTGCAATATCACATTTTCTATTACCATAGAGGGGTAGCCACACATTTTCCATTATTGGTATGAAATCAAAAATTTCTATTAAAATATTTTAATTCTTGATATTACTTACCAACTTATGAAAATCTTTATCTAAGACCAAGCCGTCAATTTGGAAAACGTTTTATATTAATTTTCATACTATAGAAAAATTTTACTAACAATAAAATCTTGGTTATAAATACGGCTTTTATTCTAATACATTTGTCAATATTAGAGTTTCTTAAAAGTCTCCAGTGTCAATCATTCTAGGAGAGTAGCAAGGGGCTACTAAAGGATTCCCCATCTAGAATTGAAAATAAAGTTCATTGTTAAGAAACATTTTCTAAACGTTGAACTACTTTGTTTAAGAAAGCCAATGAGATATCCACTTTATGTGGCACAGAGATAGTGATGGTGGTATTCTCACCATCTGGCAAGGATTTTACCTTTGCTAACCCTAATATGAGCATTGTCCTTAACAAGTACTTTATGAAAAATCTCACAATAGAAGCCAATTTCGTTGTACAGATTCTCCGTGCTGACCAGGAGGCCAACATGAGAAGGATGACCTGCCAAATCAACAATCTTGAAGGTCAAATTGAGGAACAAATGTTAATCAATAAAGCTTTGAGAGAAGCTAAAATTGGTAGACCATCGATATCTGGTATGCAATTACATGAGCTACAACCCATGAAACACTACATGGAAGGACTCTGTTATCATGTAATTGAAAAAATAAATTAATTGTTTGTGATAGGTGCACAATCTCAGGCCATGGCAACTCACTTTAGAACCAATGATGACACTAGACTAAGTGGTGTTTAAATCATTATTATATTTTATGTTGTTTTGAGTTGCCAAGGCTTGAGATTGTGCACCCGTCATGGGCAACTGATTAAATTTTTTAATTACATGATGAACAAAGTCTTCCATGTAGTGTTTCATGGATTGTAGCTCATGCAATTGTAGACCAGATATGGATGGTCTACCTTTTTCAGCTTCTCTCAAAGCTTGATTGACTAACATTTGTTCTTCAATTTGAGCTTCAAGATTATTGATTTAGGAGGTCATCCTTCTCATGTTGGCTTCCAGTTGAGCATGGAGAATCTATTCAGTGAAGTTCGCTTCTATATATTGTGAGATTTTTTGCAAAGTAGTTGTTAAGGATCATGCTCATATTAGGGTTAGCAGAGGTAAAAGCCTTGCCAGATGGTGAGAATACAACCATCGCTATCTTTGTGCCACATAAAGTGGATACCTCATTGGCTTTCTTAAACAAACTAGTGCAATGTCATTTAGAAAATGTTACTTGAGGATGAACTTTGTTTTTATTCTAGCTAAGGAAATCCTTTGGCGGCGACCCCTTATCACTCTCCACGAATGGTTGCTACTATAAATTTTCAAGAAACTATATTTTACTCACTAATATGATGAGACAATGTATATTGATTAGGGTTGGACATAAATCGGGTTTAACATGAAAAACCCTTAGGATAGATCCGCTTGACCCGAATCAGGTTATATTCGATGCCAAACGGGTCAAAACCTTTTTAAAAAAAAACATGCTAAAAAATATTAATTCAATTCGGGTTTTGGGTTCTTGGTTTAAAATTCGAATCCAACCCAAAATCCAAATTTACCTAGGTATATAAATATATGTTAGTTAGGGTTTCACACTTTCACCCCTTATCTACATTGCTCACCCCTCTCACTCCTCTCATATCTCACCTCTCACTCTCTCTCTCTGTCTCTCAAGTTTCACCCAATCACAATATCCGCTGTTCACACGCTGTCATAGCCTCTCACACTCTATCCGGCTTTCCGTGGGACCACATGACTCTGTTCCAGCTCTCTGACCTCTCACGGTCCCACCGCTTTCAGGCTCTCACTCTCGAGTCTTGCCTTTGCCTTCACTAAATCACCACTCAATCACTTTTAGTCCAGTAACATCAAACCCTTCCCTTTATACGGGAAGTGGTGGGTTCGAGCCTCAGTGGAGACAATACTGACTCAAAAAAACTGTAGATTTGAAAAGATCAAAACAAAAAAAAAATCTACTCATATTCTACACTGTAGATTTGAAAAGATCTTCTTTCGATGGTCCCTCCACATCAAAGTCCGTAATATACTGTCCAAAAAATTTATAGTTTTAACATTGTTTGAGTATTTTTTTTTTCCTTTTGTATTAATTTTCCAAATTTTTTTATAACTTTCCTTATTTTTTTTAATGATTTTGGATATATTTTTTTATGTATTTTTTTTAAAAAAAAAACTATATTAAAAAATTAAAGCTCTAACGATATTTTTCTCTCTTTTTTTTTAGAAATTTAATTTTTAACATTATTTATGAAAAATTTTCTTCTATTTGATTCCTTGCCGAATTAATAGTGTCTAGGTTGTATTATTGTGGATCTGAGAAGGGACAAGACAGTAGATCCATAGTCCAAAAGCTAAGTATTCCTTATTAAGGTAAATTTCTTTCGTATTTTTACTTTTAATTAAGTATATTATATATTATTGGTATTGTTATTGTTGTGGCCGGACCATATAGTTCTTGAGTTGCTACTTGGGGATAATTTAGCAATTTTGTACTCGAAGCATATGTGCGCATATGTAAATACATATATAAAGAGATTTATGAGGTGGTGATGATGATGGATTTTTTGAGCAAAAATGATATTCAGATTATTGACCTGTCTCTAGATAGTACCGATTGTAAAGTGTGACATAAGACAATTTGTATTTTCTATTTTACTTATACAGTATTGGTTGTTTAAATTTTGTTATTAGCTTCTTATGGCATGCGTTGCTTCCTATACTGATTGTAAAAATTTATGTGTAGTAATCTTATGGCATGTGTTACTTTCTGTACATGTTATTGTTCACGTTTTACTAGGATGCTAAGAATCATGTTTTACTTTACTTAGATATTACTAGTTTTTTAGTAAAAAAAAATGTTCCTTTATTCATGCATGGCAATATATATATATATATATATAAAGTATCTTATGTAGCAGTTGGTGATCATTGAATTTTTGGATACTAGTGGATTGTTAATTAGTTCAAGAGAGGTTGATGTGATAATAACTAATGTTCTTTTGTAGTAATAGCTATTTTTATATTGATGTTGTAACTTTTATTTAAGTGTTGTTGAAACTGAAAACTGAAAAATCCATTGTAATTATTAAGAATGAGCTTGAGTATTTGGTGTATTTGGTTGATTGGTTATTCTATAATTCTTTACCAAATTGATGATGAATATGGTCAAATCTTGAGCGACATTTTTTTACTGTTATTTCTATTTGTCTAACTTATTTAACTTTATATTTTAAAACCTATAAAACCTCTGTGAAAATACTAAGAGGCTTTAAGTTTGTACTAAATTGTATATATTGCAATTAAGTTGTATTCACTTAATTGTGCAGTGCTTTCTCTTTATTGAAGGAAAATTGAAATTTGAAGATGGAAGTACAACTTGTGGATGAAAAAATCAAGTTGTCTGGGCGTCAAGCAATAGAGCATTTCAATAGATCTATGCCACACTCTACATTATTTTTTTATTATTATCTTGTTAATGTGCTTGTAATTATTATATTAGTAAATTCATGTATTATTACATGAGTTTTGAGTTGTAATTTATGAAAGGGTCACACTTGTGTGAGACTATTTCACGGATCCTTATTTATGAGACGGGTCGGGTCGGATTGAATCAACATGCAAATGTCATACTTATATACTCAAATGTAGTACTAATCAAGGATAAAATTTTTGTCATTTATAAGGGAAAATGTAATACTTTTGAAGAAAAATGTATAGTAATCATTTTGCATTTTGATATAAAAGTATTATATTTTCCATCAAAAGTATTACATTTTCCATAATAAGTAATGTTCCCCTTACTTATAAGGAAAAATATAATACTTTTGAGGAAAAATGTAATGCTTTTAAATTGAAATGTAAAAGTATTACATTTTTCCTTAAAATTATTATATTTACCATTATAAGTAACAAAAATTATATTCCTGATTAGTATTACATTTGAGCATATAAGCATGATATTTGTGTGTATAAGTATCGCATTTTCACATTAACCCGACTCGTCCCGACACATCTCACGGTGAGACGGTCTCACACAAGTTTTTGTCTTTCTGAATATTATTTTAATTTATTGCTTTTGATTTTAATTTAGAATTTTATTCAAATTTTTAGATTTTAAAACTAATCTTAATATTTCGAGTATAACTACCAAAATTCGAACCCAACTCAATCTGAACAACCTGAACCCGAAGTAGTTTATCTCTCTCTGTGTGTGTGTGTGTGTGTGTGTTTGTGTGTGTGTGTGTGTGTATGTGTGTGTCAGTTCAGGCTATAAGTTTAAAAATTCTCAACCCAAAAGTTTTGGCATCTGAAGATCTGGTCGGGTCAAATCTAAACCCAACCCGGCCGTGCCGACCCCTAATATTGATAATGTATTAGAATAAATGTTGTATTTATAACATAGATTTTTCGATCAGTAAAACTTTTTATAGTATGTAAATTATTATAAATTATTTTCTTAATTTACAACTTGGCCTTGGATAAAGATTTTCATGAGTTGGTAAAAAAATAAAGAATTAAATTATTTTAATATAAAATTTTAATTTCATAGCAATAATGTAAAATGTTAATCAGTAAAATTGTCTCAAAGGCAATGGGACATGTAATATAGCAAATAAAATTACAATAATTTACATTTTCACCAAATAAATTGTATTATGCATAAAATTGAAAGAGGCATGGATCCAACCTATAAAAAAAATTGTTAATCAGTAAAATTGTCTCAAAGGCAATGAGACATGAAAGAAGGTTAAAACAAGTTGGGAAAAGGTGCAAATAGGCCCCTGAACATTTCTCGAAAAGTCAATTAGGCCCACGAACTTTTTAAAGGTGCAATTAAACACATGAACCCACAATTTTGAGTCGTCCGGCCCCATTACCCGGTTACCATTCCGGTAAGTGCCGGTAAATGCCTCTGTGGCTCGCCACATAAGTTGTGTTTTGATTATTTGGATTGCCACATAAGCATTAATTAAAAAAATTCAAATAAACAAATTAAAAGTAGACAGCTGTTGAACCAAATGATCACGTGAATTTTATATTCGTTGAACCACCAGCGGATAATCCAACAGACCTGCATGTGCTTGCAAGAGTTACTTGTACGTAAATTACATTCAATTTAGTATAATTTACTTTAAAAATATATAATACTTACTCAACCCATATGTTCTTTTGTTACAGATAGAGGTATGTTTGCGCTTGCTCGTCATCGGAGGGATCAAATTCATTTGTATGTCCGGGGACTAGCTTCTTGTTCCCCCATCCATTTAGCATGGAATTCATCAGCACGAAAACTTGCTTCTTGACATCAATTATGAGACATTACTCTCCCTTTTTGCTAGTTTTCGTATACTCAGAGGCTAAGAGAAAGCTACTAGGATGATTATTTCT
>NXFB01002118.1:0-10442 GCA_002525835.2 Ipomoea batatas
ACAATATTTGTTTTAAAGAAATAAAGATTTCTTTTCTAAGACTTGAATTCCTCTCGTGTATAGCTCAATATCTCAGCACTTTGTATTTGATCGCATTCACGCTCAATATCACTTGTTTGTTATCTCTGTATTCCCCCGTGTTGTTTCGTGCTTGTCTTCAAGTCTTCTTGGGCTTCTTATAATTCAAAGAATTATTTGCCCGTTATGAACATTCAAATTTTGAACGTTCACTTGATCTGATTGGTCATTCCAATCTGATCTTGATGGCCATACCTTCTCATTTAATGACCATACCGTTGTTCTGATAACTTGCCAATTTGATCTGATGAAATCTCCAATTTGATTTGCACATTAAATGTCGCTGGTAACTTTTGACAAATCACCTCTGTAATTTTCTCACAAAGTCTTCTTTTACGTCTTGATTGATCCTTGAAACTTGTAGCCTCCAATTTTTGACTTTGTTGCCTTCTCAGCTTGATATTGCAGACTTTGTATTCTTCAGAGCTTGATATTCTTGACTTTGTTGTGCTCTTGATTTTTGATCTTGGGCAAGTTGATCTTTCAAAATATTTTCCGGGTGATTCTTGCTTGAGTATAAACAATGATCTTCAGAAAATCACCATCTTCAGATTTCTCCTAGTTCATTATATCACGTATTGGAATAAACTTGAACTATGCAAAAATGGTTAAGTGTAAATTCCACTTTAGGTTGCTCCAAATTGTTTTAGAGTAACCTTTACGCATGTATAGTTTATGCGTGTGTAATCCATGCAAAGTTCCTCCACTTTGACTTTGTGTTCCTCCATAAGTTGCTCCATTGACCAAACTAGCTCCATTGGAAGATTTATTGACCAAAATAAGCTCCAAAGACTTTGGCCGTGTAACTTGCTCCGAAGCTTTTTCCTTTGTAATAAAATGTAGCAAGTAAGATTCGAACGCTAGACCTTTGGATGCATGCTCAAATCTTTAACCATTTCTCCGTTTCAGCTCATTCGATCATATTCATCAACTAAATGTATTTGACTCTTCTTAGCATGGCATAGAGTAAAACGTAGAGATAGTGAATCTTGAAGTTCCTCTCCACTTTGACTCAACTTCCTCCATTGACCAAACTTCCTCCAAGAGTTGCTCCATGAGTTGCTCTATTTGACTAAAACTTGACTTTTTAGCCGTGATACTACTAGCTCCAATCCTTGCTCTCCAAAGCTTAAAATGTCTTCAATAGGATTCAAACTTGAGTCTTCTAGCAACGATAAATAAGCCTTGTCCATTGGATCATGTATACTCATGTGTATAGTGGAAGTAAATGACTTACAAGAGTCATAACAAAATGAACTCTATAAGACAATAATTCGAACCAAACTATTGTCAAGTCTTGCCTTCCGGGTCCAAACTCTACACTCTAAAAATAAAATAGGGGATTTCTAAAAATACAAATTGGCTCATCAAAACTATTACAATTTTATTCCTAACATTTTTAGATCTGTTGATTGCTTTATAGCAACAGCTTGCATTTTGAACCTCGGGGGTAAGGATCTCAAAACTTTTCGAACCACTTTTTCTTCCTCAAATGGTTCATGTTAGGAACCCCGAGCAGTTGATTTTGATGATACCAAGCTATACGAGGAGACCCCCAAATTTTCTTGAATGTCTTAGAATAGTTTTTACTTATTCATGTCAGTCCTATAAGGCAAACGAAGTCTTAAGCTATCTAAGGATTCGGTTCTCACCGAGTATGAAAACAGAGAAATTTTTCTCTCTCGAAGACTCGAAGACATGAAGACTCGAAGACTCGAAGATATGAAGACACGAAGACATGGATCTTAGGTCAAAACCGGGAAGGGCCAAGATTCTATAACCGAGCAATTAAGGAAGTGATTGACTCGAGGAGTTAAAGAAAGAATGATAAAGTCAATCATTCTCTCAACTAAGGCAAAGACATTCTCTGATAAGTTGTCCTATCTATTGCCTTGAAGATGGGTATAACTGAATGTCATTTTGGGTCCTATGCAACGATCCCAAGGAGCATTTAATGATTGTCACCTTTTTAAGGGACAAAAGGTACTTTGTCCTTTTCTAAAATTGGACAAACGGCTAGAAAGTACTGACATTCTGAAAAAAGGAAAAAATATTACCCATTGGATAATACTCACTGGACAATAGGTTTTGAATTTCGATCTCCCTCCAACGGATCTGAAATTCCACCTATAAATACCCTTGTCCCATCTCACTTTGACAAGGTTGAATTGCGCGAAATATTTTTGTTCAAGCAAACAAATTTTCAGTGTGATATTTACAAGCTTACTAAGCTTTATTCAGTTTTATTTGGAAGTTCTTGTGAGCTTAAAGAAGGAAAGCTCAAGAATTCCAAGTTGGAGATTTATCTACTTATTCAACCATCTCTACAAGTGAAGTAGAAAGAGGCGGAGTAAACTTGGAAGAAGTTGAAAAACCTACCACAACAAAGCTGCCGGGCTTAGTGATCAAAGGAGCTTGTTGTAACGGAGATTGTACTATAAGGGAAATATAGTGCAAACCTTCACGTGTTGTGAAGAAGAGTGGAGTAGGCTTTGTTAACAGCCGAACCACTATAAAAACTCTCTCTCTCTCTCTCTATCCTTTTTATTTACTCTACGCATTGCATTGCATACATCTCTTAAACCTAACTTTTTCATTAAGGAAAACCCTAGTGCAAAGTAAAAGATAAAATCTTGATATAACTCTTTCCGCTGCGATTATTTAACTCTAAAAAGTTTTCAAAATTCCCTTGAGTCTATTCAACCCCCCCCCCTTCTAGACTCATAACGTTTTCACCAGGACCAACAAGTGGTATCAGAGCCTGTTACCTTGAACGGTGAACACTCTGTGTATACTGCCTGGTGATCCTCTTTAAAATTTATTTTTTATCAAAATATTTTGAAACTTTGCACCATGTCTAAAATGGAACATCATAGACATTTTCTTATGTTTAACCTGGATAAGTTTGATGACTGGAAAGTGCGCATGCAGGCTCATTTATCTGNGAAATAATTTTTGAACAATTAAATAGAAGAAGTCCAAATGATGTAGGAAAATATAAGTAACCCAAAAAACAAAATAAGTCCAAATAACTCAAAATTACATAGGCCTAGAATTTAAAGTCGATCCATATACTTTAAATAAACTAAATAGGCCTAAACAATTTTAATAGTTGATGGATTGACCGAAATGGGACTAATTTGGTCCAAGATAAATAATCCAACAATCTTGTTCACTTAGTTTAGCCGAACAACAAATATAGGCCCTTTTATAATTATAATGAGCCCAAAATATAAAACAAAACCAAATGTCTTACACAAACCAAATGGGCCCAATTATAATAAGAATTTCAGAAATTGGGTTCGTCCAAGAAATTGGGAAAAATTAATCCAATCCTCAAATTAGATGGGCCTAATATTTACAATAAGCATAAATAGTCCAAATAGGCCCATAAAATTATAAAGAAAGCCCAATCAATTATAATCCATCATTTTCTTCATCTAGTTCAATAATAAATAGGCCCAAGCCTATAAACCATAAAAAATAGGCCATTATAATATTGGCCCAAGCCCATAAACCTTAATATCATGTTCTCCATCTTCACTTCAGCCATAAACCTAGCTGCCTAATAATATATACACGCAGCAGCTTCAACCTTTCAACAATGGAGAGAAAGAGAAAACGCGGAGAGGGAGAGAGAGACGCGGAGGAAGAGGCCGCCGGCCAGCGCCACCGCCGTCGCCACTGCCGACGCACGCCATCGCCGACCACGGAGAGCAACTTCGTTGCCAAAACCAGATCCGCCGTCGCCGTTCGTGACTCCAGCCACCGTCGACTACAGAGGTTGCCGGCACGTCGATAACAACCAAAAGATCCGGCGAACACTCCGATGAAGGGAAGGCAGTAGATTTATTTTATAACATTTATTTCGAAATTGGTTCATTCATATTTCGGAAAACACATAACAATATTTTCTAAAATTATTTCGAATATATTTTCATGTATGTATATACACATATGAAATCTAGATATAAATGTATATGTGGATACGGAAAATATTACTACTTAATATGCAAATATTGAGCAGAAATTTGCTTCTATATGTATACATATATTAAAATCCAAATATATATGTACTGTAAAAGCAAAGCACAAATATATATGCATGCTTTTAATATAATAAATATATTCATATTGCATACACATTCAAACTAATAACTAGACAGAGATTATATTTTGCTCTGATACCAACTGTAAGAATAAAAACTGAACTGAAGTATATGAAATATAGGATCTAACCTCCAGCCATAGTTATTTGTTTGATGATTGCTTGAACTGCTTGCGGCCGTTGCTTGAGCTTCCTAATTATTTTTCTCTCACTTGACTCAACTCTCTCAGATGGTGTATGAGACTTAACGTCAAGCAGTGAGGGGATTAGATGGCTTTATATAGTTGCATTCCATCAATGCACTAATCCTGTAATTTCCCACTTTAATTATTTGCACCACTAATGAGGACAAAGACAGATTTAGTGGATCCTTAATTTAGTGGATCCCTGATTTAAGGTCATAGTGGAGTTAGTGGACTCACACTTTTGACCTTTCAGTCTTGTCCTTACAGAGGTATGATAATAATAACCCTGAAACAATTGTTCTCATTATAAGTTCTCATGATTCGCTTATACAATGCATCTAACACGATTCTGTATAATGTCATCTCCAGAAAGACTTGAAATGAAAAACTGATTCTGCAAAACATATTCCATCAAGTTCAGAAAATATTCAATAGTTGCTTAGAAGTCTTGATAACCACAAGAGCAAAGAAGATTGCAATATGAAGATGATTTATAATCTCTTCAATTGACAAAGATTCTTTAAAGAAAAAGCATATTACAAACCTTTATATAAACAAAGTGTTCTGCCTTCTCAAACATTAATATTCACAAATAAAAGAAATAAATCAACTAAATAAACAAATATTCGCCAAGGGCCTTGTGGTCCAGTGGCATCAAACCCTTCCATGTATACGGGACGTTGCTGTCTCTTTGTTCTTCAGTAGGTTGAGAAAGTAGTTGCTGTCTCTTTGTTCTTCAGTAGGTTGAGAAAGTAGTTTATGAACAGATACTACACTGTAATAGAGTCAGTAGCATTCAAAAATAAATAAATAACAAATAAATGAAATACAAAATACAATGAAATAAAATAAAACAAAACTTACCAGCAGAGTCAGTAGCATTCAAAAAAAAAATAAATAAATGAAATACAAAATACAATGAAATAAAATAAAACAAAACTTACCAGCAGAGTCAGTAGCATTCAAAAAAAAAAAAATGAAATACAAAATACAATGAAATAAAATAAAACAAAACTTACCAGCGACGGCGGCGGTGCGGCAGTGGCGGAACGGAGCTGTCCAGATCTGAAGGCAATGGAGGAGGACGGTGGCAACGTCGACGGAGCTGAAGGCGAGCGTATACGTTTAGAAAACTTTGGTTTGCCTGTTTTTTGGTGGACTTTACGTGGCACCCATAGTAACGGCCTAACGAGTGCCGCGTAAAGTAAATTAATATTTTATTAATTTACTATACACGGCACCCGCAGATATCAGGTGCTGCGTAAAGTGAAATAATAAAATATTATTTTACNTGTTGTTCTGATACCTTGCCAAATTGATCTGATGAAATCTCCAATTTGATCTGCACATTTAATGTCGCTGCTAACTTTTGACAATTTACCTCTGTAATTGCTCACAAAGTCTTCTTTTACGGCTTGATTGATCCTTGAAACTTGTAGCCTCCAATCTTGACTTTGTTGCCTTCTCAGCTTGATATTGCAGACTGTGTATCCTTCTGAGCTTGATATTTTTGACTTTGTTGTGCTCTTGATCTTTGATCTTGGGCAAGTTGATCTTTCAAAATATTTTCCGAGTGATTCTTGCTTGAGTATAAACAATAATCTTCAGAAATCACCATCTTCAGATTTCTTCTGGTTTGTATTATCACGTACTGGAATAAACTTGAACCATGCAAAAATGGTTAAGTATAAATTCCACTTTAGGTTGCTCCATAAGTTGCTCCAAATTGTTTTAGAGTAACTTTTACGCATGTGTAATCCGTGCAAAGTTCCTCCATGTTGACTTTGACTTCCTCCATCACTTGCTCCATTGACCAAACTAGCTCCAAAATTTACTCTTTTGACCAAAGTTATGCTCTTTTGACTTGGCCGTGTAACTAGCTCCAAGAGCTTCCTCCTTTGTATTAAAATGTAGCAAGTAGGATTCGAACGCTGGACCTCCGTGTATATGCTTAAGTCTTTCACCGTTTCTCCATCTCAGCTCATTCGGTCATATCCATCAAATAAATATATTTGATTCTTTTTAGCATGGCATAGAGTAAGACGTAGAGATGGTAGAACTTGAGGTTCTTCTCGGTTTAGATCAATTGACCTAAACTTCCTCCATTTGACCGAACTTCCTCCATAAGTTACTCCATTGACCAAAACCTTGACCTTCTAGCCGTGATAGGATTAGCTCCATTTCATGCTCTCCAAGGCTTAAAATGTCTTTAATAGGATTCGAACTTGAGTCTTCTAGCAACGATAAATAAGCCTTGTCCATTGGATCATGTATACTCAAGTGTATAGTGGAAGTAAATGACTTACAAGAGTCATAACACAATGAACTCTATAAGACAATAATTCGAACCAAACTATTGTCAAGTCTAGCCTTCCGAGTCCAAACTCTACACTCTAAAAAATAAAATAGGGGATTTCTAAAAATACAAATTGGCTCATCAAAACTATTACAATTTTATTCCTAACAATTTCCCCCTTTTTGAAGATGCCAAAACCTATACTCAATCATATTTGGCTCAGTCTAGAAATCAACTGATTTTATTTTTCACTTTTATTGCGACTAGCCATTACGATGAGTTTTCATAAAATTTTGACCTACGACTTTAATTATTTTGACTTATACCAAAGATCATGCTTTGTTGGGTTAATCCATTATTTTGAATTTTAATTTTGTACCAACATGCATGTGACAAAATATTTAAGTCAAATTAAAAGCCATAACACACAAAACTAATAAAGATAGATAATATATATCATAGGACCCATCAATTCGAACCATTATACAATAATTCGAACAACTCAAAAAATAAGTCATGAACTTGCAATATTGAGATAAGCTAATTAAATACCCAACATATCATTTATCCTTTTTCTTAGCTTACCAAAATCATCCTTGTCCTCCAGGTGATAGAATTTTTGAAAAACTCTACCGATCTTGTAGCACTCCGCGGCCTCACGTAACTCATTTGCGGGAAAGACTCCACGCAAATACCATCTTGCACATTCTCTTGGATTTCTTTCTTCTTGATCCAAGACTGCATCGTGTGTAACTCCAAAGTGGTCGGCAAATAGATCAACCAATCTATCTTCACGCTCCTGGTCAGTCAACGCGGGTGTGCTTGATTGGCTCGGCTGCCTCGGGGCTGTAAATGTAGAAAATGCATTTCCTGCGGGGTTAGCAAAAATTTTAACACTTGATTGTACACCTTCCCCCTGTGTTCGTTCCCCCTGTGTAGTGGCGGTGGAACTCGAACCAACTTGGCCAAATTGATTGACCATTCTTCTTCCCCATGTTTTGGCAGCATCTAAAATCCTTGGGAAAAAGTAGGCATCTGCCTTTTGTTGCACCCGTATCTCACGATCAAGACATAAACTTTCCTCTTGCTTCCCTTTGAGCTCCTTGATGTCCTTGGCCATATCATGCAGCAAATCAACCAATGAGTTACAAGTCCCATAAATTGTGGCATTTTCTTCTCTAACTTTCTGGACTTCTTCATTTTGAACTTTGCAGAAATTGTCAACAATTTTCCTTATTTCTTCCAATTGTTTCATCTGATGCGTGTACATGCCTTTCAAAATGGTAACTTCTCCTTTTTGCGCTTGGATTATTTCGGTCATGGTGGCTTTATCCTTCTGAAAATTCACACTCCATTCAGCTTTGAGTGCCGTGACCTCATCACGCAGTACCGGGTTGATTCGTGCAACTTTCTTATCCATTTCATTCATTTTGTCACTCAAGGCTTGAATTTTGTCATTTGTAGCCTTGCTAGAATTTTCCAACCTTTCATTGAATTCTTCGAAACCATCCTTTATATGCTCAAATTGTTGCTCCAATTCACTCCTTAAATTGTCAAAGTTGTCATTTTGTACGGCACTTGAGCTCCCCACTTGAATGCCAATTTCCTCCACAACATGCTCCACATGTTGCTCTTCAACTTGCTCCATGGGTTCCTCTCCAAGTTGCTCTCCAACTTGCTCCAAAGATGGTTCAACAACATTCTCAAAATATGGAATTTCCTCTCTTGTTTCGGCTTCAACATCAAAGTGCACATGAAAATTTCCTTGTTCCTCCTCAATATCATCTTCATTTCCACAAACCAATCCCTCACTTGGAGTGTTAACACCAACACTCTCAAGAACTTGACTCAAGGTTGTTCTCGGCTCATCCCTCTCGGCAACACAAGCACCTTCGACATCACCAATTCTCAATTCTTCGGTAATTCCAACAACTTCTAGATTTGTTCCTCCTTGACTAGGTAAATTAAGATCAACAATCTCCTCTCTTCTTTGACGGGAACTACCTTCTCCTTGAGTTACACACACGGTTTCCCTTGGTTTTCTCTTTTTGTTCCTTTTCAACACAAAGTTGTCTCTAGTCAATCCTTTAACTGCACCAACTCTCACTCCCTTCCTCCTTAAAATTTCACACACTAAAAGGCCATATCCTACATGCCCTTTAGCTTTCACAAAATGACATAATCTCTCAAACATAGACCTACTCCAGTCTACGCTTATCCCGTGGAATACGGCATACATAGCTCGTGCATATTTAAGGGATAACTTGTCATTTCCTCCTAACAGTTGATACACACATTTTTGTATCACATCCGCCAACAACTCAAACTCCCATCTTAACTCCACTTTGTATCCAGAAAAATCCGGGACAACTTTCATCTCATTCACACGCACAATTTTCCAAAAATCATCAAGATCAAACACAATATCATCAACAGGCAAAGCATTCTCAGGAAAAGCATAAACATCCCTAATATCACTAGCAACAACCTCCACAGGAGTATCATTCACAAAGGATGAAATCACACCATTTGCGTATGAAGCATGCTCGAAAAACTGTAAAGATGCATCTTTGAAGGCTCCTTGAAAATGATAGTTGCATACCTTTAGAAGATTGCTTTGTTCCATTCCATTGAGTAATGCTTGAGCAAAATCTTTATCCCTTGCCTTGTTGAGGAAATCCTCATTTTCGAGTAGATAGCCTTGTGTGACTTTGGAGATGTGTGGATTTATTTCAATGGGTTGAGGTTGAATAGGAGAGGTGGGTTGAGTAGAATCCATTTATGGAATTGATTTGGAGTGGGTAGGATTTTTGGTGTAGGATTTAGGAATTTTTGGAGCTTTGGCTATGGTGGTGCATGAGTGTGGTGAGGAAGATGAAGGGTTTGGGAATTGATTTGGGTTTGGGTGGAAAGAGAGAGAATGGGTCATATATATAAGCTAGATGAAGGTAAAAAGACCACAATGCCCTTCTATTAAAAATCCACTCCCTTGGCCGAAAAAGGGTGTTGGTGGAATTTTAAAAAGATGATTCGGCTTTTATAAGTCAAATTTGGTCAAAAGGCGGGTATTTTATTGACTTGGATAGCTCAAGATTACTCATGTGAATAGTCCCATGCAAAAATAAAAATATGCAATACCATTTATTTTATAGAAGCAATCATATGCTAAAAACAAAATAAGAAGGTACAAGCATGTAGGGTCACATGAAAGTAAAATTACCAAACTATCCAAAAGCAATTTTATCTAAAACAGATAAGAGGCATGTGAAACATAATCATTTCTACAGCATGCAAAACACACGTGTAAGGATGACTCACCATAGTAAAAACACAAGCAGGTGAAAATTAAAAACACACAAGCTATGCATACAACACGTAAAGCACACTTGTAAACAAAATAAAAACATAGCTTGCTAGGATCAAACATTCACGCCTCATACACTTTTAAAAAAAAAAAATTTGCATAAAATAAAATACTTAGCTGATTTCGATCATCCCCATTTCGTGCCTTAAGGTTGCGAAGCGAGATTCACACAACGGCTTTGTGAGAATATCTGCGATTTGATTTTCTGTAGGGATATGATCGATCCTTAAATCCTTCTTTTCGACATGGTCGCGGATAAAATGATGTCGTACGTCGATATGCTTCGTTCGTGAATGAAGTACAGGATTTTGTGAAATTGCAATTGCGCTAGTATTATCACAGAAAATACTAACGTTCTCGCAATTAATTCCGTAATCCTTCAACTGTTGCTTCATCCATAAAATTTGCGAG
>NXFB01002119.1:2375-13038 GCA_002525835.2 Ipomoea batatas
ATATTGTAAAATATGGTAATACAATTCTTATCCCTAATACAATTGCGTAATATTGTAAAAAATATGAAAATTCGGCATAATTCAACCAGCAAGGCCAACCAAATTTCTGAACGACATTCGTGCATGCAGGTGCCGGCGCACGAGTCAAGCCTTTTTAAGTTCATTTTGGGATTTCATTTGCACCCCCCCTGCGCGCGAGAGAGAGCCTCTATGCTATACAATTTAATAAGCCTTATAAAAACTCTTGTATAAGTAGTGGTGCAAACCACTTCTCAAACCAATGTGGGAAAAAAGTTACTTGAAAGGTTTTTCTCTATATTTTTCTAACTCAAATGGGTCAACTTTGAGAACCAATTTCTCATTCACCCATTATCAGTTTTGAGCGTACAATATATCAATCTTGTCGTCTAACTATGAAGAACACGAATCTACTTTGACCCGACCCAAATCGAAAGTGGACCCCACATATATTTGTACCACAATATTGCCAGTAAAATGACATTTTATGCTAATTTTTTTTCCAACAGTTATTTGTCCAGAGAATATCAACATGTTGAAGGAAGAAGATGATATATCTTCACTATATATCATCTTCTTCCTCCAACACAACGCTCTACGGTCAACCAACAATTACTCAACTGATTATCCATTACTCCCATGTAAATTTGTCTTTGATATAGTTATACTTACTGAATATCAAAATATAAGTGTACCTCAAGATCTTGCAATAACTAACCGACAAGTAATTAAATTAATGAATATGATGCAATAATGTAAACTATCTACCTATTGCATTTATACACTTATTTTAGAACACTGAATTTTTGTGATATTTGTTGCATGCAAGGAAGGCTCATACTATAATTGCATTTATACACTTATTCATACTCATATTCGATGTTATAATTTATATAATTGTATATCGATTCAAATATTTCTTAAAATATTATAATAAATTCATTCCGTGCAACGCACGGGTGAAAATACTAGTTAAAAAAAAAACAACAACAACAAACAAACAAAAAGAAAAAACAAAAAAATACAGTTTTTTTTTAGTACTTTGCGTGGAGGCTCGAACCCACTCCCATCATCCATGTGAGAGTGTAAACTGGGACACCAGGTGTCACTAGACCACAATGTCTTTGGCAACAACAATGTTTAGTTGTTTATGACTTTACGTAGAGTTTGACAGACACATCTTTTTTTGTCATTTGAGTGTAACTAAAAATTCAAAACTGTTTTGGTTTATAAGTTTACTAAGGCCATGTTTGGTAAATAGTTGTTAGATGATAGATGATAGCTAATAGTTGTTCGGATTAAAGGGTATAAATAGTTGATAACATTAGCGGATTATAAAGTAGTTTGGTAAATTAGTTGTTGGGATAGCTGTTTGATATAATTTATTTTATCAAAAAACTAATTGAAAAAGTTGCTTTGAGCAGCTTTTTGAATTTTAGCATTATGGAGTTACAAAAAACTGATTAATCAAACACTTATATTAATTTTTTAATCAAGTCAAACAACTAATAGTGGTCAAAAAAGCCAATATTGACTGATAGGCTAACTATTTTACCAAACAATGCCTAAATATTACTACTTGAATTAAATATTATGAATTTATGTATGTTTTTTTTTTTCATGTCAATAAGTTTGAGTGAGTCTTCAATCTATAAGCACTTTCAATTCATATGTCATTTTTATGTTTAAGAGTATTGGTTGTACCACAATTGCATTCTTAATTTTCCATTTATAACAAAACATCACAAAAAACAAGCATATTAGATCATTGGCATATATAAAAAAATGATATGAAATAGTTTTGCTCCCATAAAGAAATGTTACTATGAAAAACTGATATGAATATATACATATTATAATTCACAAATCAATGTGATGGATGGTATATTGGGTCTGGGCCTCATAGACCGGCCCAATAAAGCAACTTTATCAAGGAAATCCAAGAAGGAATGAGCAATTTTGGCCCATTACTAGTTCATTGCAATTGTTATACCATGAGCCATGATTTGTTTTACGAGGTGGACTTGGTTAAATATTGTGTTTTTAATGCATTAGAAATTTATTTGACCAACAAAGTTGATAAAAAATTAAAGTGTGAAATAAATTACTAAACTTATAATTTATTAGTGGTGGATTAGAATTGCCACTTTACACATAATTAAAAAGAAGAATTTATGTATGTTATAATTTATGGACCGAATCTATAATATATGTATACTTAATGGACCAAAATCAGCACTTTCCCTTCAATTTATATATAATTGACAAATTTCTTTGACTAACAAAGTTGATAAAAAAATTAAAGTGTTAAATAAATTACTAAACTTATAATTTTAGTAAGCCTCTTCATGGCTAGCTTGAGAAAGGAAAACAGAGCCTCTACGAGGCTTCGCGTGCTGGAAATGCAGGTGCTCAATGGGGCGTGTGCATTATGATGTGTCTATTTTTTTTTTCTTATTCTCGCTCCCTCCTCTTTCTCCTAATAGCACTTAAAAATCGTATAAAATTTTAAGTTGATGAAGATAATCTAAGTAGTAACATTAAGGGTGTGTTTGGAAACCCGGAAAATGTCTTCTGGAAATCGTTTTTCGGGTTTCTAGTGTTTGGCAACCCATGTAAAATGATGGTCAATGTAAAATGACCCTCTGATCAATGTAAAAGGCCCATTGTTTCCTGTAAAATGACTTCCCCTTTTTTTGGGGGAAGTCATTTTACATCTTTGAAAGAAAAGCTCATTCACACTTGCCTTCTTCACACAGCAAAACACCATCTTCCAAAGCTCCATCAACATCAAAGCTTCAACTCCACCAACCCCAAAGCTCCATCAAAATTCCATATCTTCATCTTCTTCTACATCTTTGATTTTTTTTTCTTCAAATCGTGGATCTGAAAGTACACAAATATTTTCCAGCTGTGGGAACTATACCCACAGTCGAAAATTTATGGGCGAGGAAACCAGAGGCGAGAGCGAGACCCTCTGGTGAGAACAAACCTATTCTGGTATGTTCTGGTTTCCGCACAGATGCGGAAACCAGTGACCGCAACGGTGCGGAAATCGGAAATTCCGCACCGGTGCTGGAAACCGAACCATTCTGGAAATGGTTTCCGCACCGATGCTGAAACCTAACCAGTTCTGGTTTCCTAAGGAAACCAGAACTAGTAAAAAAAATTTAAATTTGAAAAAAAATAATTAATTTTATGTGTTATGTAAATTGTTTGGAAAAATATTTATTGGTAACCATTATTTTGTTAAAATGTTGAAGCATACAATTCTATTCATTTTCCGACTCATTTTCCAGAAAATGAATCAAACACACAAAGACAGTTTTCCATAATACATCCAAACACTGGAAAATCAAATGTTTTCCGAAAAATGACTCATTTTCCAGAAAACATTTTCCAGAAGTCATTTTACAGCTTTCCAAACGGACCCTAAAACTAAACCTATATGATGCTACAAATAAAATTACACGGAGTAATATATTAAAAATAAATATTTAAATTATACTTTATTTTACCATGTGGATCATGATTTATGGAATAACTATTGATTGATAAACTATTTCAAAAAAAAAAANGTCTCCAGTTGGAGACGGCGCTGGAGACGGCGACCAGCGCCGTCTCCAGTTGGAGACTGGTCGCCGTCTCCAACTGGAGACAGCGACCAGCTCCGGCCACGCCGCCGGCGACCGTGAAACGGTTCACGGTCGCCGGCGGTTGTTGGTTTTGTTTTTTGTTTTGGCCGGAATTTCGCCGGAGTTGGCCGGAGGTTCGCCGGAAATTTGTATGACCTGCTATTACAGGTCATAAATTTGTTCAAGGGTTTATTTGCTCCAAAATAACAAGTTTGAGGGCCCATTTGCTCCAAAATAACAAGTTTGAGGGTCTAATTGAACTTTTTAAAAGTTTAAGGGTCTAATTGCACAATGAGGTATAGTTCGAGGGCCTATTTGACCCTTATCCCTTTTAAAAAATATAAATTATGAATTAAGTTAAAAGGTAAGTGTGAATTTATTAATTATAACAATTAAATAAATTCTTTCAAGCCAAAGACTTTGTGGTCGAGCGGCATTAAGTGACTCTTCCACACTAAATTATTGACTCTTCCACTCATCCCATGACTATGAAATTATATTCATTTGGTGACTGATTATTAGTTTTTCACATTTGGTCTTACGAATTTTAAATTATTGTTAAATTCAATCCCTTCGACCTAAATTTAGATCACTGGTGACCAAATTTTAGGCAAGTGAAGAGCAAAATTATTATTTTCAATCCCCTCCCTGAGAAGTTTAAGAAAAAGTTATGGAAAATGATAATTTTGCTCTTTAAAATAAATCACCAGTAATTGAAAATTAAGTAAGTGGGACAAAATGTGATAATGATTTAATCATCATGGGACCAAATGTAAAAATGATCACATAATTGTGGGATCAAAAATGAAAATAACTTTTTTTTTTGGAGTAAAACTGCAAATTTTCGTTATAGTATTGTAGTAATATTTTAAAAAAAAGTTAAATAGGTTTCTAAACTTTATACGAAACGTTAATTAAGCTTCTGAACTTTTAAATGTTGTAATTAAACTCATGAACATGCTATTTTCATGTATTGAAGGCCAAGAACTTATTATTGACATACATTAGCAGGTCACTAAGATTTCGATTATTGATTGTTTGTTAGTTGCTTGAGTCTTGTCAAAATTTTAATGACCTACTATTACATGTTAATAATCGGTTCTTGAGTTTCGATACATTAAAATTAGGGAAAATTGCATTTTTTGTCCCTAAATTATAGGGTAATTGTAGAATTCGTCCCTAAGTTATGATAATACTCACTTTTCGTCCCTAAGTTCTCATTGGCGTTGCACTTTTCGTCCCTGAGTTATTCAAATTGCAAATTTCGTCCCTAAGTTATCATTGCGTTGCACTTTTTGTCCCTAACATAAGTGTGCAAACTTCGGTAAATTTTCGTTTAAAAAATTTTTAATCGAACTTTTCCGGTTCAATGCCAATTTTTTTTAACGAAGTTTACTGAAAAAGTTCGATTAAATTTTTTTTAAAACGAAAGTTTACCGAAGTTTGCAAACTTAAGTTAGGGACGAAAAATACTTCGGTAAATTTTTGTTTAAAAAATTTTTAATCGAACTTTTCCGGTTCAGTGTCAATTTTTTAACGAAGTTTACTGAAAAAGTTCGATTAAAATTTTTTAAAAACGAAAGTTTACCGAAGTTTGCAAACTTAAGTTAGGGACAAAAAGTGCAACGCAATGATAACTTAGGGATGAAATTTGTAATTTGAATAACCCAGGGACGAAAAGCGCAACGTCAATGAGAACTTAGGGACGAAAAGTGAGTATTACCATAACTTAGGGACGAATTCTACAATTACCCTATAACTTAGGGACGAAAAATGCAATTTTCCCATGTTGATGATTTTAATTGTAATTTTTAAAAGTTTAGAGGCTAATTGATTTTCAAATAAAAATCAAGGATTGAAGTGTAATTTTAAAGAGTGCACTAGAGCACTAGTGCAGGACGGCTCTCACGCCTAAACCGCTTAAAAGAATTGAGACGAGACGAGACGAGATCGACGACATCACCACCATTGCTTTACAACGGAGATGGAGAAGGGAAAAGCAGTGATGGGTATGGGCCGCAGATGGGCCGTCGATTTCACCGACAATTCAACCTCCCCTTCCTCTCGCGACATCCCCGACCCTCCTGGCTTCACTCGCGCTTCTCAAGATCAGGTCAATCTCCCTCTCTCTCACCTTCATCAATCTGATATCTGCGCCGCGTGTTTGCGTATTCGTTCAATGGATTCCTGGATGTGATTTTTAATTAGGATTTTCAGTTGAACCAGTCGTTGTTTCTTTTGGTGTTTTTGTCAGGACGATTCAACAGTGAGTCGTGAGAAGAAGAACGCCGAATCCAATTGGAAAGCTCAGGTAAACTTCACTTTGCCTACTTTAGTCATATTTTATGGCAGAATATAGATTTGATGCTGAATCTTGACCTTAAAGTGCTACTGAATAGCTGAGGTCCTAATTAGAAGCAAATATAAGATATCATGTAAGAGAGAGCAGTAAAAAATCAATCTAATTTCTCTCAAAAAAAAAATCAATCTAATTTCCGCGTCTTGATTTTCTTTCTTCCTTTCAAGTAGAGTTTTCTCCTCCTAGAAGTGTGGAGGATAAAAGCATTGAGAAGTTAAAGTGATGAAATGGTGAATTAATGCCTAAGCCTGGAAGAGTTGTTTAAATCCCCTGTTTGCAAATTAAAAATGCATAAAAGTACATCCCACACGGTTTGTTGTTTTCTGAATTACATTTCAGTTTCATTTTTAACTTATAAAAATTTGAAGTGAAGGATCTGCTCTTGAGCTGTAGCTAACAGTTTGAGGAAGTCAATCCAAAGAGTTGTGGCAGACAGTGGCCCATGTTTTGGTCATTGTAGAGAAATTACTCAGCATTGTTTTGAAGCAATTGGATCTTTGTTCAAGTTTTAAGTATATAGATGTTTGAGATTGATGCATACATGTATAAGTAAATGGATTAGAGGGATATTGGTGCTTTAAGCTTCCTCAAACCATGATCATTTTTCTTAATGTGATATATATCTTCTATATGCATCTTGTTACTTCTGTGAATGATACATAACATATCTGAAAACAAACTAACAAATAAATGATATCTTCATTAAAAGTTTAAAACGGTTCACTTGCAATTGATAAAGGGAAGTTTGGACTTCCAGTTTGGGTCAGAGCATTTTATATCATAACTTTCCTACTGTATATTGTTTCGATTCAGTGTTAGTCACCCCTTCATATTCTGTAATGCAATTGGCATAGTAATCTGGATTGTAATTGAAACAGAAAGCATGGGAAGTGGCACAAGCACCTTTCAAGAATTTGATGATGATGGGCTTTATGATGTGGATGGCTGGAAGCACAGTTCATTTATTTAGCATTGGGATCACATTTTCTGCTCTTTGGCAGCCCATAAGTGCTCTCCAAGGTGTTGGGAAAGGTCAGTCTTGCATTCTTAAACTTTTTGTTCTAACAAGCTTTAATTTCTTCTACACCTGTCTTTATGATGTTTCAAGTCACTGACGTCATGACATGCACGGAACTAACACCCAAATGAGCTTAGTTGATAATTAAGAACACTCGAGAATTTATTATGGACTGAATTTAGGCTGAAGTTTTCTTTACTTTCAATGGCTTAATTTCTCCATTTGATTTGGCATCACCGTCACCTTGCCATTCACACGNTATTATATTTTTCCTCAAAAGTATTACACTTTTCCTTATAAGTAACAAACAATTTTATTTTTTTATTAGTATTACATTTTATAGCATAAGTATTTGAGTATTTCATTTCCTTCTTGATCCGACCCGTCTCACGAATAAGGGTCCGTGAGATGGTCTCACGAGACCCACCCTAAGGCATTATATTTGTACAAATCTAAGAGTACAAACAAATGAGTTGGCAAAACTGTTAATTTGACTATGAACTTGATTGATATATACATGTTCTAACTTATTGAGAAATTTATTTCATTTACTCAGTTCTTCAATTGACTAGAAGCCCCAATGTTTTTTTTTTTTTAATGATTGGTTATTATGATGGTTGATGCCTTATGCATTTTTTTCCTTCTTCTAAAGCAATGACTAATTTAAGGCATAATTATTATTGAAAAGCATGATCGTGAGTGATTTTAGAATCAATATAGGGAATCAATCTTTTATTTATTTGCCATTAGAAAAGACTAAAAGAGTGTTATTGCTTGTTTCCCCCTGTACTTTGTGTACTAATTCAATATTTAGAAATTGTGCATCGAAGTTTGAACAACAGATTATTGGATAAAACATGAGAGACTAGATTCTTAACTTGTTTCATGCTTTTTTTGGGTACCCCATACTAGTTTCCCGATGCAACATCCAAAAAGTGATGTATTGACGACTGTTACTTGTGATAACAGAGTGTTGGATAAAGCATCAGACGGGAGTGAGCAGACTGAAGTTGCCACAGGTGTTTTACGGATGAGAGGACTGCCGTTTTCAGCTGGAAAGGATGATATTATTGAATTCTTCAAAGATTTTGTTTTGTCAGAGGAGACAGTTCATATTACTTATAATCAAGAAGGGAGGCCAACCGGAGAAGCATTCGTGGAGTTTGCCAGTTCTGAGGATGCAAAAGCAGCCATGGCAAAGGATAGGATGACTCTTGGAAGGCGTTACATTGAGCTTTTCCACTCCTCGCCTGAGGAGATGAATGATGCTCTTTCAAGGGGGCGATAACTAACTTTTATATTTTTAGATATATATATTTGTGTGTTGTAAGTGAAAGAATCTTAAATTTTGTAGGATGCAGTGCAATTTCGTCTTAGGTTTGAACAAAGTTTCATGGTTTTCGTAGAACTTGAAGCGCCCTTTTTTTTTTTTTTTCGAATTCTTATGCTGGTTTTTTTATCCTCCTGTATAAATCTATATATTTGACATGTTGTTCATTGCCTTTGATAATTGCTCATAATCCCCTGACTTATCAGGTGGAGATTTGATGGTCAGGTCGTCTTTTTGATAACTGTCATTCATTTCTGCAATTTTTCCTTTAATTATGGAGTTAGGAACTTGGCATGAACCCAAGCCTAGAAAAGTGAATCAACATTCAACTACAATTTAAGTTGAGGAGTTTGAATGTGTCGAATTAGGTTTTACAGAAAATGATAAGTCTTCTTTTATAGAGTAAAATTTCTATTATAGCTTACTTTTTTCTTTTTTTCTTTTTAGATTATTAGGATGTGTCATGTCAGTATAAAGTAAAAAATGAGAGTATATAATATTATGCATTTATACAATCATTTAGCAATCGAATATTGAGTAGTTTTAGTAGGGATTCTCTTACACAAGCAATACTCTCCCTTAAGCAAACTATAAATACATTCATGACTTATCAATACTCTTTTTTTTTTTTTGTCAGGCCACGAGGTGTCTTGAGCAAGCTCTAACTGTAGAAGGCACCTTTAAGCCCGTATCATACTCAGACTAATTCTCATTCGCACCGGACTGACCCAATTAAGGGGCAAAGCTGGCTAGATTTGTTTTTCCATATAAGAGGATGTTCGAACTCCCAATATCTCTTAACTCTTAAGGGACAAGAGTGCACGGTCACTCACGCCAACCAAGCTGGTTGATTATATAGCAATACTCTTTCCCCGTATGAGATTATCATCTTTCTAATTGTCATTGAGAAAATTATACTTGTTGGCGTTTAGACCTGCTATAAGTGATATAATACAATAAACAAAGACAACATGATTTTAACATGAAAATTCAAAACGAGAAAGTCAAAATATTTGGGCTAACCAAGTCATAAGGTTTCTACTATGTTATTACAAATAGGTGAAATAGTAATGTACAACTGTTTTGAGAAGAAGATGAAGTAGCCAAGTAGGAGGGAGAAATGAGAGCTAAGGATGAATGTAGCCCTGCAATTCAATCCAATTGCAATCCTTCGTGGTGCTTCAATATTAAATTTCATTCTTTTTGTTGACTTTTTTTTTTTAGCATATTTGTACTTTTCTTTTTTAATAATAAATTTCATCATCATGATGATATTATTATCATTATTATTATTATTATTATTCAGAGAGAATTGAAATTGTAAAAATAGTAGAGAATTACAAATACGTCCGAAGGATTCACTTTTGAAAGTGAAAAAATTGGTGCTATAAACATAGTTTAAGGGGATGTTTGGTTGGATGGAAAACTTTTTCCATGGAAAAGATTTTCCATGAAGGAAAGGAAAATGTGTTTTTCCATTGTTGGTTGGATGGAAAATGTTTTCCATAGGAACTTGAGTTCCCAAAAGGGAAGGAAAACAAATTCTTTGTTAGGAGTTGGTATTTTGTTTTCCAAGGGGTTTGGGAAGAAATATTGAGCAATTGGACAACTTTACCCTCATCAAAATAATATAATTTATTATCACCATTAATTGTTAAGGGCATATTGGTCTTTATATTCATAATTCCTTACCATTTCAAATCCAACCAAACAATGGAATTCATATTCCCAGTAATTTCTTTTCCACCAACTAAACAATAGAATCTATTTTCTTGATAATTTGTTTTCCATGGAATTTGAATTTCATTTCCTTCAAATATTTTCCAGCGAACCAAACGGGCTGTAAGAGATAGAGAGATATTTTAGAGTGTAGTAGTGGCCTTTCATAGCCAATGGATAAAAGAGAGAATTTACTTATTGGATTTCAAATAAATTTAATTGGATATAACTCTGTATATGAGATCTATTGTCTTGAACTATTAAATCACTGGAGCTTCCAAGCTAGTCCAAGTTTAATGAACGGGTGGGTACATATCATATTTTCTATTTCAACACAACAACACACTTTGCTATTTTACATAGTCTAGTCTAGTCTAGTCTAATATAATACGGAGTATTATAGTGGATCTTTGATTCGTTTCAATCCAAAGAGCTCATCCGTTAAATCCAGTTTGCAAATACACATGGATGGAATGAAATGAAAGCATTCTATTAGAATTTCAATTGATCATTTATTCTCATCATCTCAATCTTGTTACAAAAGTTCTACAGGTCAACAAAATATATATATATATATATATATA
>NXFB01002124.1:0-12979 GCA_002525835.2 Ipomoea batatas
AATATGTTTTGTAATTATATTTTATCAATGTTATGCATTTAGACATTCAAAACTCCATTTTCACGCTTCATATTCTCCATATTAACATTGTATATTATATACAATAGAAATCTACTCCAGAGAAACTCATTAAACTACTAAGAATCACAAAACATTGAATAAAACGTAAAATTTTTGAACTAAAATCCCAAAATATAAAAAATGTGAAGAAATACATGTTGCTTAGTGTGAAGACTACTGAAGACTGCTGATAGTATGCAAAAATTTCCGGGAACGAGTGCTGTAGTGATCGTCGGCGATGAGAGTATGTCGGAAAACGGCGAAATGCTCTTTGCGGAGGAAGGGAATCGGCGTTGAAATCGGAAAACGGCGAAGCGCAGGCGATTACGTCGGGAAAGGGTGAACAACTCTTGCGGAGGAAGGGAATCGCCGGCGAAATGGTGAAGAATCGCAAACAAAGGTGAAGAAATGGTGAAGAATCGCCGGAGGAAGGGAATCGCAAACTGTAACTTGGGGGGAAGGGAATCGTCTTCGTTTATATATTTAAAAAAAAAACAATTTGATTGGCTGGGTGTAACGGTGCCACTAACAGCACCGTTACACCCCTCCATTAAACAGCGTCGTTTAAGGACCCGGGTGCACCTTGCAAGGTGCACCCGGGTCCACGGCATAACAATTGGTATTTTGATGTCAATTCCTCCAGATATGTAGTTCATCAAGTCTAGAACATACATAAAAATTTTCATAACAATCCAAGGAGTAGAAGTATTGTTTTCGAATTATTTTCCAAAATCTAGACAACACACTGCTAAGGGTATAAATGTAAATTTCTGTGTTAATTTGTAGATCAACTTGACTCAAACTTTTTTTTAGATATCAAGTACTATAAGTCTATAAGTTTAGGTTCTTCCATAAAAATTTCAAGTGAAAATGAGTTTGGAAAGTATTTTTACCGAATTAATCTTTCGAATTGCACATTATACTTAGCTTTTATTGAATTTCAAGCGAAAATGAGTTTGAGAAATCTATTGTTAATAATGGTGATTAGTGTTAATAATGATATATACAATGATGTTATTATGGCCTTGATGATTATTGAACGATGACAATGATGAGATTATTGGGATGATGATTTAATTATGAGTTAATGATGATTATGGATCTTGATTAACAAGTGATTATGGATTATGGTTTATTAATTGAATGTTTAACAATGGTGATTAGAGGTTATTTATGAACTAGTAGTCTTGAACGCTTGAGTTTAAAATTAAGATCATTAATAGTCTTGAACTCTTGAGCTTTTTACTTGAACTTTTGAGTTTAAAACTTAGTTGTGCCTATTTACTTGAATTACTTGTGCCTATTTACTTGAACTACTTGTGCCTATTTACGTGAATTGCTTGTGCCTATTTACGTGAACTACTTGTGCCTATTTACTTGAACTTTTTAGTTTAAAAGTTAGTTCCATTGAAATTTATGAATTACTTGTGCCTATTTAATTTACTTCAACTTTTTAGTTTTAAAACTTAGTTCCAATGCTTGAGTATGATGTTTGTACTTATGCTTGAATTGCAGGTGGGTGGAGGAGATCATGTTGATGGTTTCAAGACTTTGATTTTGCTAGACTTCCAAAATAACCAAAAATGCTACTTTCAGATTTTTGTTATGTAATTGTAGTTTTGATTTTATAGTATTGTGTTTTGATGATATATATATTATTGTATTAAAGTGTGATTTGAAGTATTGTGTTTTGATGATATATATATTATTGTATTAAAATGTGATTTAAAGTATTGTGTTGGTATAAACTTTTATAATAGTTTAATTTTATGATGTTATAAAGTTCGATGGTAATTTGATAGTAGTAGGTGTGTTGATGATAATAGTGTTAGATATAGTGTGTTGATATGGATTTTAAGCTTTAAAAGGTAAATTTAAAAAAATATGGGTTTTAATTAAAATAAATATTTTTTTTTAAAAAAAAATATAATTAGCGACGGAAATATCCGTTGCTATTCCCTTTCAAATTCGTCACCAGGTCTTCAAAGGGGGTGTTTGGCAAACGGCTGATAGCTTATAGCTGATAGCTGGTTGGTTTAGCTAGTAGTTGATGGCTGATTGCGTTAATTGGTTTGACCAGCTGGTTGTATTAGCTGGTTATAAAAAACTGTTTGGTAAATTAGCTGTTTACTAGTAGTTGATTGAATGTAAAATGACATTTAAGGGTACTATTATTATTATTATTATAAAATAACAAACACACCACTCATTTAAAAGTAAATCCCATTGATTTTAAAGGATAAAATAGTCAATATACTCATTGTTCCAACCAGCTGATACAAAAAGCTACATTCATTAGCTTTTCAATTTTCAGCTTATTGGCCCAATAAGCCAAGGCCAATAAGCTATTTACCAAACACTTCAAAATAGCTTATTGGTTGGTCAAAAAGCTAAACTAGGTCAAATAAGCTAAAATTTGGCTTATAAGCCAATAACCAAACACCCCCAAACTACGGAATTAGTGACGGATTTTTTCTTGATTTAGCGACGGATTTTCCGTTGCTAGATTTAGCGACGGATTTTGTCATCGTTATTTCCTAACAAATTTCATCATCAAATTCGTCGTCGGAAGAAATTTAGCGACGAAAATATCTGTCGCTAAACCCTAGCGACGGATAAAAATTTTGTCGCTATATTCTAGCGTGGAGCATTTTTATGATGGACAGATTCCGTCACTAAACCCTTTAGCGACGAATTTTACCCTTTTAGCGACGGATTTTGTCCGTTGCTAAAAACGCATTTTTTTGTACTGTATTAATAATATATTAATAGAAGTTATGGAATGTTTGTAAGGGTGTATTCAATTTAGAGTTTTAATGACTTTTGTATACTTTTTAATATGAAAAAGTTTTTAAAAGTTTATAAATGTTTGTTGTACGGATATTTATAAACTCTTACAAAGTTGATAAAAGTTTAAAAAATTCTAGGAAAGTTTACAAAAACTCTACAAAAGTCAATTAAAATCCATCATTTTAAAAGTATTTGAAAGTATTTAAAAGTCTTGATTGAATACAACCCCCCTAAGGCCATCCCCAATGGTTAATTTTAAGGGGATTTTGAAACAGTAAACTGGCTTTTTACAAATGGGAAGGAAGTGATTTTACCTGTTTTTTACTCCTGCAACATATTGGATTTTGGCAGAGGTGGTGGGTCCCACTGGGTAGAAGCTTACTGTGCCTCACGTCTTCACCCTCATTTTCAGTTTTTATAATTTTTTTTTCAGTTTTGTTGTTTTATTCTATTATTTTATTTTATTTTTTCCTCCACCCTCATTTTCTCTTTCCTAATCACACTTACAAAAACTCCTCAAAATCCACACCCAAGTTTAACTATTGTAGAAGGCCTAAGAGTATATTATTTTTGTACAATGGTCCATGCAATAATGATTGAGACCTGAAAAGACCATATAATGACCGTGCTACAGGCCCGAATATGAAGGCATTGACAATAATTTGTGACTTTCAAGTATGATAATCATGCTCGACTCACTTGTTCACTTTTTTTGGTGAAAAATCAAATGATCTGAATGCTATTTAAGGTGGTTTAGTTCTCTTAGAAGAAAAATGGAAGCATCTTGTTAAAATTTTCTTTTGGGATTTTTAGATAAATTCCAAACCACAACCCTTCACTGGTACAAGAAAAATGTTAAAATTTTAAAACTAGGGATCGAGTCTCACAAAGGCAATATGAGAACAACCTCTAAGATCTAGTCTCTGGGTTCAGCTTAGTTACTATGATTTACATCATTCCAGATGCTTTGTTGGGTGGGGCGTGAGGAACCCTTAGAGCATCAATATCAATATATATTTAAGGATTTTTGGAACAGTTGAATGCCACTTGGAGGAGAGATAAGAAGGAGAGAGAATGAAGCAAGTTCATCTACAAGATACGGGTTATTGGTACAGTGTTTTACTCAGATGGGAGATTACTCAGGATGCCTGCTGTGCACGTTTCGCGCACAGCAGCACCCATGCCGCAGGCGCACCTGACAGCATTGTATTTTTTTTCTAAATTAGATTTGTTTTTTTTTTTCTTCCCTCACACTTTTACTTTCCTAATCACACTTACAAAAACTCTTCAAGAATCGCAAAATAACCCAACTACTAAGGATGCTCTTAGGGTTGGAGATTCAACTTTTTGGGAACAACAAGAAAAATGTTAAAATTTTAGCATGAAAAATCAAAATCCTTTTCTTGAAGAGTGGTTAAGTTTTAAGAGCATCCTTCCCCATTTGTTAATTTTGACACAAGTTTTTAGGCAAAAAAACTAACCAACAAGTTTTTATACAAATGGGGGAGTGAATTTTTTGTGATATTTTTCCACTGCAAATATGGGTTCTTGGCAGAAAAAGGTGGGCCCCGCGCCAGTGAGGAAAAGTTGTGCCTCACTCGCGTGAGGCGTAGTTTTTGCGCTCAGGCGGGCGCGTTAAGGAGGACTTTTTATTTTTATTTTTTTCTTTTCAGATTTCTGACATTTCATTTTTACTTTTTTCTTTTCTTTTTTGCTTCCCCTTCCCTCCTAGGTGGAACGTAAATATTTGTGCAAAAAACTTAACAATTGAGGAAGGTCTATAGTAGTAGTTTTTTTGTGGTTTTTGAGTAGTTTTTATAACGGGGTGTTTGGTTCACGAAATTGGCAGGGAATGGCATAGCATTCCCAGTAATAGCCTATTTCGTTGTTTGGTAAGCAGTTGTATTCCCAGGAATAATATTCCTTGGAATGGTCTATTACCTTTGCAAGGGTAATAGCTATTACCACAACCCCCTGGTATTAACCTATTCATGATCTCTCAGGAATAGGAATTTTATTATAATTTCTTTTTTACCGTTTGTTAAACCTAATTTTTTTACGCTCACTTTTCTAAAATTCATCTCATCGCAACGTTCTCTCTGTCATCGCACATATCTCATTCCGCCACTGCAAATTAGAATTCTTCTTCGATGTATTCTTCTCACCTTCTCTTTTCTTTTCTTTTTTAATATAAATTATATATATATATATATATATATATATATGGCACCGCGCCGCAACCCGCAACAGGTTTTATATATATACAGTATATATAAATTAGTAATATATCTTGCTGGCTATTAATCATTATTCATATTTATATTTTATGAACATTGCTACTATCATTGAATTGTTTTCAGTATTTTGTTTAAAAAATTTTATTTTATTCTTCTTCTGAATATTAATAAATGTTCTTATAATATATTGATTAGTAGTTGATTATGAAAACTATTTGAATTTTAATTCATACATAAATTCCATCATGTATTTAATTCATACATAAATTCCATCATGTATAAACATTCTTAAATAACTGATGATCCAAATCCAACGTAATTTTAAAGCACATAAGTCAAAACTCAAAAGGATTCAATAATGAACAGTCTTGAAAGAATATTAGATTCTATTACACATAATAATAATAATAATAATAATAATAATAATAATAATAATAAATTTTGTAAAGGGCATTTATGTCTTTTTTTAAATATATATTCCATTTCTATTCCTTTAACCAACCAAATGCTAGAATTCTTACCTATTCTATTTCTTATGGAATAGTATTCCTATTCCCTTAAAATTTATTCCGTGAACCAAACATGCTGTAAGTGTGATTAGGAAAGACAAAATGAGAGGGGAGGAAAAAAATTAATTTTTTTTTAAAAAATACTCCCTCCGTCCCATTTTATGTGTCTGGTTCGATTAACGCGGCTTGACTAAATTTTTTTTTAATTTAATTTTTCATAATATTAAGTTTAGTATTAATATACAAAATTTATATGGCCATGTTTGGTTATCAGCTTATCCGCCATTTTTTAGCGATTTGACTATCTTTAGAAAGTGTTTGGTTAATGGCTTTTTTACTTAACGAATCGCTGTCCAATCCGCCAAAATTGAAACGCTGCTAGGAGCAGCGTTTAGCATTAGCTTTTCTCCTTTTATTTTCTAAATGTCATTTTTGCCCTTGTTTCTCTTTCTTTCATATTGGTTGCTGACTTACTATATGATTCACTCCATTCATCTAAAATGAAACTTTGCATTCCTATAATTAAATTTAATAACTATTTTCCCCCTTTATTTAATTCTTAAATTTAATATCATACATTACGTCCTTTTTTTTTTGGGAGAAGTGGACGTCTCCCCTTATTCTTTGGTTTTTTTTTTAATTGTTTATTTTTTAAAATGTTTGCTTTAATTTCTTTGTAATGTTAATTATTATTATTATTATTATTATTATTATTATTATTATTATTATTATTTTATTTATATGTATACCTTTTTGGTCATTTTACATGTTAACCGCTAATCTAAACAGCTAATTTTACCAAACATCTTTTTACAAATCGCTAATACAAATCGCTGGTCAAACCCGCTAATACAATCCGCTATTTGATAACCGCTAACACAATCCGCTACCGCTGACCGCTAACCGCTGATAACCAAACAAAAAGTACACTAAAAGTACTATTAAACACAAAAAATCAAATTTAAAAATAAGTAAAAAATAATAAAGAAAATAGACAAAGAAGAAAGAGTTAGTTTGACCAATGAATGGTAAGTATGACAGATAAAATGAGACNTATATATATATATATAGCGTTCTCTCACACTCCTCTTTCTACTAGTGGCACCTAAAAAATTGTGTAAAATTTCTAACTAATATAAATGTTTAATGGAGAGAAATTTTTTGTGATTGAGTGAGATAGGCGATGATAGATCCACAACAAAATGATGAAATATATAAATAGATAGATTTCAACAAACTTCAGGTTGGTAGTACGGTACTACGGTTGTACCAAAAAGACAAATTCAGTAAACTTTTTTTTTGGGTAGCAAATTCAGTAAACTTTAGTAACTTTAAATTGTTGACTTGTGCGAAATGGGCAATTACTTCTACCAACATATCTTTGGCAAAAAACTCATGATAAGGAAAAAATAATAAAATATCGTTACCCATTTATTTTTCTCTACTTACAAAGTCAATACAGAATAATATTGAAGAAAAAAAAAAAAAGAAAAAAAAAAGCTATTGTCTCATACTTAAATCACTACTCAACATTTTTTCCAAAAAAAAAAAAAAATCACTACTCAACATTTTAAAGGTGTCAACGTAGCCCGTCCATCTTGTGACAAATTTATATGGTTAGCAGGGTGCTGTGTGGACAAATTATTATGTGGATCATGGTTAATACAGTGTTGTGTAGACCATAAAAAATACATTTTTTTTTTGAAAACATAAAAAATAAAAAATAAAAAATACATTTTTAATATATTAAAAGTACATTATTTGTATATTGAATATACATATACAAAATAATGTACTTTTAGTACTCAAATAATGTATTTTTATGAATATACAGTATACTTTTTATATACTAAAAATACAATATTTATGTTCTGAATGTACATTATTTGATAATATGTAAAATAATATATTTTCAATACAATTAAACTTTCAAATAATATGCTTTATATACATAAATAATGTACTTTTTATTTATGGTACCATCTGTGGACCATTTTTTTTTCGTTGTACCTAGGAATTTCAATGTCAAACACTGTGGCCCTGTTTGGTAAATGATTATTAGCTGATGCTGTTAGTTGATTGGGTTAGAAGGTATAATTAATTGATAATATTAGATTATTGTAAAAAAGTGTTTGATAAATTAGCTGTTAGCTAATAGCTGTTTGGTATAATTTCTTTTCTCAAAAGGCTAATTGAAAATGTTGCTTTGAGTAGCCTTTTGAAATTTAGTATTTAGGAGTTACAAAAAACTTATTAACCAAACACTTATATTGATTTTTTAACCAAGTCAAACAACTTATAATGGTCAAATATGTCAAAATTGGCTGATAGGCAAATTATTTACCAAACATGGCCAATAACTAATTTATATAACCCACTCAAGTGTATGCACCTCTTTGGATGGCAGTTGTTATATCGTGGACCATGGTCCATAGAGCTTTGTGGACCATGGTTCAAAAACGACATCGTTTCTTTAAGTAAAGAAATGACTGCCGTCACATCTTAAGGGAGCTCTATAAATGAAATTATAGTTCATCTCAAATGATACTGCCTCACATTTATTCTTATATTATCAAATGAAACTGTAGTTATATCAAAATGAAACTGTAGTTGTGTTGAAAGGAGACTGCAGTGTATATAAAATGAAACTGAATAACCGTTTCACATATTTGAGTGCATATTGTCCAGTGAAACTGTATTTATATCGAAATGGTGCGGAACGGGTATCGTTTCTGTCGATTTTTTTTTTATTATTAATTAAAACGACGTCGTTTTGATACATTGACTACCATGTATTATGGACAGCGGTCCATAGTAAAATTTGCGTTTGAATGGACAATTGGCGCGAAGTTTTAAAATTGTTACATATTCAATGTAACTGTGTAGACCATGATCCATCCAATAATACTCGCTAACTAAAAATTATTTAGGCCCGAACCCATGTCATATTGATTGACGGGGTTTGCAGACATTATTTTTTAAAAAAATATTATCAATCTATTTTGAACTACCATCTTTCCATTAACCTTAAGACTTCCCATTAAAGTGACATTTTAAGACGGAATTTTGCAATGGAATATGACCTTATGACTATTGTACGGAGTAGTACTTTTTGGAAGGAAAAACGATTAAATAGGTCTATAAATTTTACATGAAAAGTTAATTAACCTTAAACAAATTTTTAATAATTGTAATAATTAAATATATTAACATGTAATTTTTGTGTGTCAATAATAAAACATCAGTCATTTACATGTAATAAACTGTTATGGAGTAATACAATTCAGGCAAGCAAAATTGGTTAATGTAATTCGAGTTGAAATTATTTAAATATTTCAATCATAACTAATATGTCAAAACTTTTAATCAAATGTCAAGGGTTTGATCTTTGACTTTGGGTATGGAGCAGCCTTAAATTTCCAGGTCAGCTGTCCCACTCAATAGAGGTACCTACAATCCAGCGAGGGGTTAGTCACTGTGTTCGACGGTGGAGACCCTTGGTTATACCCAAAAAAACATATGTCAAAGCCCAAAGGAAAGGGTAGCTCTTTAGTACATACTTCACTTGTAAGCGGCAAATTATTGCATGGACCATGGTCCATGCAATAATGATGGCTTGTAAGCAATATGATCAGATTCTATGGGAAACCTGAAAAGCTATTCCAATTACACATATCTTTCTTGTTTAATGATTAGATTGCGCATTTTTTAACTTCAGTCTCCCAATTATACAAAAGTCACTTATTTGACACTTTTTTCCTTGGTTAATTACATCTAGCTCCCTTGATCTATACAACTGGTGGTTTACTTGTTTTGCTCAACCGTACCTCGGAAACGTGTATAGATACCAATTATAAAAGAACAAAATTATATAACAAACAATTTACGTACTCTAATTCCTTGTATTTAACAAATTAAATGTGCTTTATCGCTCATCGCCACTGCTGTTCTGTATGGAACTATAGAAGCATGGAGACGGTTGACAGTTGGACGGATTTTCCAATACCCAAAAAGTTCCCCTTCAACAAAAACCAAGAAATCCACTTTGTTGTCTATGTCAATTTTGTGTACAACCCAAAGTGTTTTATAGATATATGTATATATATATACACACACACATTGTGCATTGACTGAAGGGAAAGGGTGGGCTAGCCAAAATTTTCACAAACAGTGAAGAGAGATGACTAGCATTGGCAGTACATGTTCTTCTGGGTTGGTTTTCAAGAATAAAGAGTCTTCAAGAAATGGGGCTTCTATTTTGCAATACAATGGGCTTAAACCAGTTCAAAGCATGCAACTGAGATTGGGATCAGCAGCCTCTAAGGCAAAAGGTGACACTATCATCCTCTTGATTATAGTATTGTATAGCATTATGGTTACAATGTATGTTGTTTACTTTTGATCATGTTTTTGTTGATGTTTGATTGCACTTTGTGAGATTAGTAGTCTAAAACTATAGTGGATGACATTTTTTCTGCTGCAAATTATATAGATTAATGAAGGCCTTTGTATGAGCCCTTTCTGAATCATATATAACAATTGTTCGATGTAATTACTAAACGAAAAAGCTGGTGTTTCTCGTTGTCTTGATAAACTGAATAATGGTAGAACAGCTGCATTATATTCTCCATGTTGAAGTTTAACGTGGCNCTCGGGGCTGCTGGCGGGCTGGAAGCCATTGCAACAATTAAAGCAATCACGACGGGCTGGCTACATCCAACTCTTAACCAATATGTACTATATATCGATTATCAAACGCCAAGATCAATTTATCGATATTAATTTCTTCTGTTTTCCGACAAACTGTTAACTGTTATTATCAACCGCATTTGCTGATGTGTTTCTCGTGTTATTATAGGACTTGGAGGCTGAGGTTACTATTGACACTGTCCCAAATGTCAAAAAACAGCATGAAGTTAATGTTGGTATGTATTCTCAGAAAACATTACTTTCATCATCAGTCTGCAGCTCTTATCTAATGCAGCATTCTTTGTGTTTTGTTCTTATTGTGGCTGGCAGCTATCTCCAACTCATTTGGCTTTGGTGGGCATAATTCAGTGGTCGTGTTCGCGCCTTTCAAGCCCTAAACAGATTTAAGGGAAATCACTCTTTGTCTTGGGTCATTTGTTATTCCCCTAAACCAGAAACTCTGTGCCAGTTCACTTAGAATCTTTACACAGATGCAACAATTTTCTGAAATATTGAGGTTTGGGGAACATCTTATTGTCCCTTGCTGTACTCTTTCAGACTAGGATCAAAATAATGTTGTTTTTGGCTACATTAACTGCAACTTCATTCTCAACAAGAAATATATACCAATCCTGTCAAAGAATTCTTCTGTAATCTGTACTTCATCTTTTGTGATTACAATCAAACATTTTGATCTTTGCTAATGTTTCTGACATAAATTGACTGTCAAAGAACTCTTAAATCAACATTTGAGTGCCAAACAGAACCAATCTGAAAGTTGGGTCTTTAAGACCCTGCGAGACTGGTTCAGTCGACAAGAATCGAACTCGTGACTTATAAGTACGAGAATCATACTTCACCCACCCGATTACCGGGTTTAAGGTGCTTAGCTTCTGTTTGAAGAAAAATGGAAGCATCTTGTTAAAGTGTCTTCTGGGATTTTCAGATCAGATACCAAATTAAACCACAACCCTTCACTGGTACAAGAAAAAAGGTTAAAATTTTGGCACGACAAATCAAAACCCATTTCATAAAGAGTGGTTAAGTTTTAATAAACATTTATAATAATCATGGTTTACACATCATGTCTATCGTAATCCCGGTTTGTCTTTTTATATATAATGTGTTTTTTTTACCGACCAACTCGTACCTAGTAGCTACTATGTACATAGGCCTTTAATTATATGATACATTGTTGTAAAGTGATGAACAGTGGCAGTAAATTAATACTTTTAATAATTTTGCTTTTTTTTCCCCCAACCATCGCTGATCTCTTTGTCCTCAGCTCTATGATTTTGGGTTTAGACTACAAATAAAGAACATTAGTTTGCTTAGCTATTGCGCAAACATGATTGGGTAGACTTGCTATTTATACTCATCATCATACTCCCTAATTAGGATCATTATTTATTATTTTGGTTAATTAATGGGTGCCAACTATTAAAGCAAAGTTTTTTTTTTTGAATATAAATGTTGCCAAACCATGTATAATTATTGTGTCTAAGGCTTTTATTAATCAAGACTATCACACACACACACACATATATATATATACACACACACACACACAATAATGTTGTAATTTTTTTTATACTAGAGAAAATAACAAGAAATTATAGTTAAGCAACACAAATACAATCAGTTAAAATAGGTTTAAGACGGTCGGAGATAACAACAATATGATACGACACTCAAGTCAAGACAAGCCAAGAACATAACTCTACCACAAAAACTAGCTCACTACACAATCAGTTTGCCCACTCCTTGAGAAGTTGACGTCTGCAGCAACTTAATCTACGACGGCGACCCTACTCAACACCAGGTAGCTCTTTTTTCCCCTTTGATTGGCTTCACTTCGGACTCTTCTCGGTTCTCCGATCAAGGATCAGGTAGCCCTTTTCCGAGACATTCCGACCTCTAAATGAGAGCACCAAATGATACGGCACTCAAGTCAAGACCCTAACTCTACCACAAAAGCTAACTAATGAGTCGAGGTTTGGCCCCACATTAAATACGTACCACCCCACAATCTCTTGTGAAGCAATTGTGACCTGGTATCGTATCACACAACAATTGACTTCTTTGTGAACACAAATAGTGCAACACCTCCATTCCCATTCTTGCAATTAACCGCTATCCCACGCAAAAATGCAGTCGTGATCTGGGCTGGTTTTTTTTATTTGCGTGGTCATGTGCTGGTAAATATGTGAGGCCCTATCAAAGTATAAATAAACTGCGAATTGAAGAAAAGTGATTCGGGTGAATATTACGGAGTATAATTTTTTTTGAATAATACGTAGTAGAATTTAGATCAGTCATGAAAACTTAATTTTGAACCAATATAATTACAAATACATATACTAACTATTCGGCCAGGGTTGGACTAGGGACCCCCAAAATTTTGGGCCCTGTGCAGTTGACATCTTGCATGCCCTAAAATCCGACCCTGGTCGTGATAGATAGTCCAAAGTTCAAGAAAATACAAAATTCTACCCTTTGTCATAACATTGAGTTGTCCGGCCTAGCCTGGTCATGCATACAATAGTGTAATACAAAATCGATTAATTGAGTAGGTTAAACAAAGTTTTAAGGTTACCTTTCTATAAAATTATATATTTAAATTTCTCTTTAAAAATAGCTATTAATATAATCTCATATTAACAAAAGTTTATTAAACATTATAATCAACTTTGT
>NXFB01002125.1:7359-12541 GCA_002525835.2 Ipomoea batatas
TAACACCACTAACGTATCATTTTAATTACACTACAGTTTCATTTGATCGATAATATACACCAAATACGCGAGACATGCTACTCAGTTTCATTTTTATAAAGGAAAAACTTAATGCATTAAATCCAACAAAAGAATGTTCAAAACAAATGAAGGTGGAGTGACATACCACTCACCAAATGCTAAAGTATCATTCTATACACAATGTACTTTCATTACATAAATACTAAAATATCATTTTATTTAAACTACAGTTTATTTGACAATGTACACTAAATATGTGAGACATGTTATTCAGTTTTATTTTATACACACAGTAGTTTCATTACATCAACACTAAAGTATCAATCTAATTCAACTACAACTTTATTTGACAATAAACACATACAATATTGTATAGATATTACAATGAGTAAATACCCAAAATGGTCCCTCGACTATAGCATAATTCACAAATTGGTCCTTGACTTATGAGTTATGATTTTAACCAATAACACCCATGACTTTCCAATTTTTACCCAATGTGGTCCTCCGTTAATAAGGGTGTCAACTCGCCGTGAAACACAAGGGCAGTGGCGTAATTTCACAGGCTTCCCGCGTTCTCCTTTACCTGTTTCGCTAAGTATAGTATGGACGCCAAAATCCCCAAATCAGAAAACCTAATTTGATAAAAGCTCTTCGTCGAAATCCCTTAATTAAACAAAACCTAACCTGTTCCTCTTCGTCGAAATCCCCAAATGAACAAAACCTAACCTGTTCTGTGTATATCGTCGACATCTCTTGGACTACATGGCGTGGGTAGGAGCACAAGGTCGTATCAACGATGGAAGCTATTGTCCAGGTATGTTTTCTCTGCGTTCTTCAAAGTCGAGATTCTGTAAATGCTTTTGTGAACACTTCAATTTATATATGGTGACTGTCAATGGTGGTTGGGGACTATGGGGACCAGTGGGGGACCAGTTGGTAGTTTTATTGATGAATGTGATGTTTATATGTGTTCTTTTTGTCTGTAAAGTAGGCTTTAAGCATAGGGACCAGTGGGTAGTCCCGTTATTCAAATAAGAATGGGGACCATGCACTTGCTTTCTGAACCTTTTATAAATTGTTTACTGTATGACTTTAATAGTTGTGTTTGGCTTGTAGTGAGTTATTTAAGTGTTTTATTGTACTGTACTTGACTGTTAGTATATGGGCATTATTTGAGTGCATTATTTGACTTAATGTTTGGTTATTTTTTATACTAGCAGTAGATGCATACATATTCTGTTTAAAGTTAAGATATGGGGGCAGAATAGAGCAAAGTAGGCCACCTAGATATCTAGAAGGTAAAGTGAAATGCTTTGGAGGTATGTGTAACACCCTGGACCTACCTTCCCGTACATCCGAGGCATTACCGCCACACCTAGAGAGAGTGTTCTATTATTTAGCGATGAACCTCACTCTAGGTGCACAGGCAAAAGGAAACTCTTCTAATCACAACAATCACCCAACAGATACTTAAGCACTTTTATACATATCAACTGAAAAAGTTCCATTACGCAAAATATACATTCTTGCAGTTATACATACATAGGATTGCCCCTCGGGCCAAAATACTAAACAAGGTTCAACTAAGACGCAACTCGTCATGCCTAGCCATCACTAAGGCTACAAAAAAATATGTACACCAAAAATTTCCAAAGACTCCCAAGAACCCGACGTCTAGTCAATCATGCGGTACACGGGGCCGGTGAACTCTCCCCAGACCAGGTGACACTCCCCCTCGTACCAGGTGATATGGTCCAAAAACCAAGAAGTGGTTATGACCATCGACCATTCCTCCCAAGCGTCCTGAGGGCTAGGGTCCCAAGGGTATGGGTAGTGCACAATGAACTCAAGGGGATCGCTACCATCTAAAGGCTCTATGGGGTAGAAGCCATAAGTAGCCTGAACCTCATCCATAACAGGGCAAGAGACAAAAGGGGCTGACGGAGCCACAGGAGTGTCTGGATTGGTGGGAGCCTCGGGAGCATAACCAGGTGCGTATGGGTCTTCTCCCTCCATCATCTGTATGTACTCGTCATAATCCATGCCTCCACAAACATACTCCGGTGAACTTTCGGAGTTCACCGGGCTACAGGAACTGACACTATATTGCATCTGTTAGGAACACAGTGAAGTGTAGTTACCACGACGGCTAAGTAAGGATATCCATGGGTCATTCAAAACTAAATAAAGGTTTTGTAAAAAATATTGTTACATAGAAAACCCTATACCTTACTCATCGGCAGAGATTCTACCTGCAACAGTTATAAATAGCAACTTGTATACACTAGGAGCAAAGTTCAATAACGTCTCAAATCATTTTCCCTCTTGACAAGGTCATTTGGTAATCATTTATGTACCCAATAATATATTGTTAAACAATTAAGCATACTAGTAAGTAGTAGAAAACATAAATCACACATCTTGCTTGTAATCACTTTAGTAGAAAAACCCTTCCCTCCTAATGAAATTCTCATCACTTTTCACTTTTCGAAGAGAGAGATCACCCACAACCTTTGGGTACTTGAATACTTGTCACATCTCTCTTCCCCGTAGTTACGGAGTAACTACATTCACCTTTCAAAATTTCACTTGGTCCTAGATAGAAAGTGTGATGCCTTTGGAGTCCTTTCTCCACTTTTGACCACTTGGATCGTTGAACTCAGGTTCAGTGGTCATCGCCCGGTCTAATACTGATCCCCTAGACTTATAAGAGCGTTGGAATGATTCCTAGCTAGCCTTACTAGGTTCATAAGAACGACACCTACCCGAACATAGAGTGACTATACTTAAGTGTGCACACCCCCGTAGGAGTACATTTTCCTTCCGGGTGATATACTACTCGGCGAATAGACTTCGCCCACCGTATGAATGATCATACACATAACTACCATGCGGGATATGCACTTTAAGCTTATCTTTATCCCGTAGGTTAACAAGGTCCTTCACTACTTTTACTAGAACTAAGGTTTGAAAACATTTTTCTACTCTTTTCCCTTTTTTGCTTTGAAAATATTTTTGACATACTTGGGTCAATTCCAATACTCGGAAATTAATTCTCCCTTTAACCCAATTCAAAAATTCTCCTTTTCTTTTGCAAAACCTTTGGATAATCCACTAACAACCTTTCACAATGGTAATTCACATAGTATTACTCTTCTTACTAACAACATATATAATTATGGTTTATACATACCATATACTATACACAAAATGTGACATTTTACCATGTATATATACATACATACATATATATATATATATATACATACATACATATATATATATATATACACGACACACACACTTACATACATACACCCACACGTCACACACACACATATATATATATACATACATACATAATTCCTCCTCTTTCTAGTATATATTCCTATCATATTCTTGCTACGCAACTAAGGCATAATCTTCACATAACACATAGGTTTTCATGTTCACAAGTTAACCACAAACCATAACATAGCTATCAATTATCTAGTTTCAAACAACCTCAACCAATTAAAGGGATTCCTTACCTCAACCGGGTTTCTAATTTCGTAGAAGATCCTTGGAGTTGATTTTCCCCAATTTCACCTTAAAACCCTAAAATTCCATCAACAACATAACACATGATTTTAAGAAATCTTAACTTAGATTCATGTTCTAGGATGGAAAATAAAGCTATCTACCGAATAAAATTGGAGTTTTACCGAATATTTTGAGACTTGTGTAGAAATCTTGGCTATGGAGTGTTGAAGCTTGAAGAAGAAGATGAAGATCCCACTCTACTCCCTCCCTCTCTCTATTTTCGGCCACAATGAAGAAGAAGGGAAAAAATGCTTAAATATTTACCCACTTGGTTGACTAGTCTTCTCCCAACACATGGTGGATAATTGTGACAAGTGTCACCTCTCTATGGTTTGATCTTAAAAATATCTTAGCTTAGACTGATCGGGATTAAATCAGATGAATTCTCGGTAGAAACTAATTTAATTCAAATAATTTTCGAAACCAAAAATTTACTCCAGACTGAAACTCAGAATTGGGCTAGGTTCGGTACACCGCAAAATTTCGCGATGTACGATCAAAAATAAATTTTTTCTGCTATGGGCTAATTTAATTAAATAGGAAATTCAAGAATAATAGTATGATGTATAAAAATCCATTTCCTAGGACAAACGAGTCCGAATACTAGCTCCTAAAAATTTTTACGGTTCGTGACCGGGACGTAGGTTCGCAGCTTATTAACAACTATTCTCACTTATAATAATTCTTTTGAGGCATCGGGAGATCATCTCATGAAAGTTATAGCCTAAAGAAATATTTTTCGAACCTTAATCTTACTGGAATAGGTGAGGGGTTACAGTATGGATTCAGATGAGTGGGGCATGATGACATTAAAGGAAAAGGTGTATGAAGTGGGATATAAGGAGGAAGATAGCATAAGGTTATTTAGTTTGACTGATAATGGGTTAAAGGAGTTGCTTATAGATGAGGATACATGTGCCCTAGCCAACTATGTTATTAGACCAATGTTAGTAGAGATATGGGTGGTGTTAGGGGTGGTTGGAAATGATGAAGAAAATAATGGTGAAGCTGAAATCAGTGCAGATGAGGGTTATGGTGATTCTGATTGGATGATGGGGGATTTTGCAAATGAGTTATTTGACAGTGAGTTTGAGGTTGAGGAAACTGGAGTAGATGACTCAGACTTTTTCAATTTCATTGATCCAAATGTTGAGTATGGAGGTGATGAGGGTGGTGAGGGTAATGGAATGGATGAACATGCTGAAATTAATCCAAAATATATCAATCCTGAGACCCATTTCTCTGGCAGTGAAGGGGAGGGAAGTGAGGGAAATCTGAGAGGTGAGGAAAATGACAAGGAGTCTGATGAGGGAAATAGGAGGGAGTCTGCTGATCATAGGCCAGTTTTGCCAATTCCATTATGGGTTGGGAAAACTTTTTTGACCAAAGGACAATTTAGAGAAACTGTCAAGACATATGGTCTACAAGAAGGAAAGGAATTAAAATTCTTGAAGAATGACAAGGTCAGGTGTGTAGCCAAGTGTGTGCAAGAGGATTGTAACTGGAGGGTGAACTGTAGGAGAGATGCAGATGAGCAGTGTTGGAAAATAACTGTTTTATCTGATGAGCACAATGG
>NXFB01000071.1:74885-87143 GCA_002525835.2 Ipomoea batatas
TGGCAGTAGCCAAAATAATAATAAAAAAAATTTATAATATGATTTTTATAATAAAAAAACATATTATATATAATTATATATACTAAAAAAAAAATTCCGGTTGAATTGGAACCGGAACTTTTATATAAGGTTCCGGTTCTGGTTTGTGTAACCTTGGAACCGCGAAGAACGAAGCGCGGTCACCCCTAGGTAGGTCGTCGGTGGGCTCGGCGCACGCTGCCGCAAGGGAGGGGAGGAGTAGTGGATTGTGGAGGGGCTGTGGTGATTTGGTCTAGTGAGCACTGGTCCGGCTAAAGACACGGGAGAGGGGCAGCGTGAGGCGTTGATTTTTGGGGTTTACTTAAAATTTTGGGTTGACTTAAAAAGAAGATCCATATAAGCTAATTATATGTGCCATGTCATCATAGTAACCTGGTAACCTGTGAAAAATGCTAGATAAAAAAAAATTAATGGTTTGTGTATCGAAATGGACGTAAATGAAAGTTCAAGGTGCGACATGAATAATCCAATATAGTTCATGATGCGGAATGACACTTTAACCTTTGAATTATGATTCTCATTATTCTTCATCCGCACTACTACAATTATAGGATTTTGCATAAACTTTTTTTTACTAATTTATTAAAGTGACGTAAAGAGTACCGAAGTAGTATATTAAATTATTAATGTCGGTTTGAAAATCGATGTATATACTATAATTTGAATAAAAAGATAAAGAAATAGACGTCGATTTTGGTAAGAGTGTAGCTTTTGACGATATATATATATGATGTTGTTGGGGTGGATGAGATTGTCTTCCATGCAATAGTGACAACAAAATGATATATCCACTCACAAAAGACACTTTAATTGTAGTTAATTAATGATAAATTATATTTCAATTTAAATAATAAACACAACTTATGCGAGCCAATCTATAAGTTCGAATCCTCCATATACACACAAGTTTGAATCCTCTATATATGTCCCATGAGATATATTAAAAACTCAAGTAAGGAAAAATTGTAATTTATGTCCCTTCATAATATGCTAATTATCAATATTATCCCTGAATTATTAATGGTGTAAATGTTGCCCCTCAATTTTAAAAAACGGTACATATATTGTCCCTCCCGTAATGTAAATATTGTCCCTCCTGTTGGTGCGAGAGGGGCGATATATGTACCGTTTTTGAAAATTGAGAAGCAACATTTACACCACTAGTAATTCAGGAGTGACACTAATAATTGACATATTATGGAGGGATATAAATTACAATTTTTCCTATACTGCAATACAATGACCCAAAATTCCCGGGTTCAATTCCCACAAGTGACGATTCCCCTTAGGCCAGCTCCCGTGCCTCCCGGAGCGAACGTGGGTGAACCCCGGACCGTTAAACGGACGGAGAGAAAGACCTTGTAAATTTACCCAAAAAAAAAAAATACAATGACCCAAAATTGGCCTGGGATGCAATAGTTACAACGGAGTCAACAGTGCGTAGTTGGTCTTCATATAAACATCACTCCAAAATGCCATAACAGCTGCACTCAGATCTTTCCGTAGATATAACAGCTAGCAGATTCCAGCATAACAAGTAAATATCCATTAGATTATTTATAGCTTAGCTAGCAAGCATGCAGAAACTTCCTTTGACTATTGCTGCTATCTAGTATGCATGCATGGTGAAAATAAATATTCATAAAAATCTTATAATTCAAGGAAGAACTTATCTCAAAAGGCAAGTAATATAAGAGAAACCCCCCTTAAGTTTAAATATTACTCCATAATATATCTTCAAAAGTTGATGTAAGACAATATCACTAAGATTTTCTATTATGATTTTGTGAGTATTGCATGCCATGTTAAAGGATTTTAAGGTAGATCTTCGAAACCCATGTCCTTTTCTTTTTTCTAACTTTTTTTTTTTGTTTTCAAAAAAAGGTCTCTCTTTTTCTGCGACACATACACACATATATATATATATATATAATGAGTGTGAACGAAGGTTATACATTTCATTTATGTCCGTTTGTTCCGTTAAGTTTTTTTTATACGTTATACTCAGGGCCGTTAGTTCTAATAAAAATGAAGGTCCTGTGCGACATCGTAATTTGGGCCTCCTTTTCAAGATAAAATATATATAAATAATATACGTTACACTACTTCAAAGAAATCCTCTAATTTGCCACAACTATTTGCAAATCACACAAAGTCAAGTTAAGACGGTGACTATCACAAGGAGTATAAAATGCTCGATCTCTTTTGAGATTGAGTTAGTTGCTCAATTCTTGGCATCATCCTTTTGCTCATCTATTTGATATAGTAAAGAAATTTTCAAAAGCTCCCTTTTGAGATTGAGTTAATTTTTAAATTCTTGTTTTCTTTTTATGCTTTTCAGACCCAGATGAATATTTTCTAGAAAAATAGAGATTAGGGATTACGAGAGTAATAGAGAATTATCCTACGTGCTACGTGGATACTGTAATACTGCTAGTGAGTTGGTTTGCAAATTCTCATATAATATATGTATATAAATATCAATCATTATTACATGAACCATGGTCCACACAACTGTGTGGATCATAAATAAAAAATACATTATTAATATACTAAAAGTGCATTATTTTTGTACGTAAAGTACATTATTTAAGTATTGAAAATACATTATTTTATATATACTATCAAATAATGTATCTTCAGTACAAAAATAATGTACTTCTAGTATATTAAAAATGTTCTTTATATTCATGGTCCACACAGCTATGTAAACTATGGTCCACACAACAACTTGTTCATAAATATATAATTTTTTTAAACAATTGGGCCCTCAATTGCAAATAAATAAATAAATAAAAATTATATATACATATACTATACAGCAGGCAGCACTGCGTGCTGTATAGTATATGTAAATATATTATATAAGAATAAGGGTCAAATTAGCCACTGAACTACACCCAAAAATGCAATTAGGCCATCCAACTAAAAAAACATGCTTGCAATTAGGTCAAAAGTGACTGGTTATTCAGGTTAATCGTTCACGTGGCGGTTAACATTTAATAAATTATTTTCTTTTATTAATTTTAAATATTATTAAAAAAAAAACCTCACGGCTTCACCCATCCCCTGTCATCGCTCGTAGGAGACAAAGTGCATACTCACTTCATCTCCGATCGGCGACGTCTGCACATGGTCTCCGGCCAAAGCGTTTGTGGACTTTGTCTTCCTATGGCTTTCAGTTGTGTGGGGTTGATGAGCCTCAGCTTGTTGAGCAGCCTGTTCATATTCTTTGTCGCTTTCAACATCATATTTCCAAATCCTGAAGAAAGAACTCTGGAAAATGAATAAAAGTTTTAATCAATCTGAATTATCTCGATCTGCCAATCGAATTAATAAATCTAATTTTAATGTGATTAAAACATGTTTTGTGGAAGAGTGTTGCCCAAAGTGCAGGAGTAAAATCACAATCTTTATGTGTCCTGAGACCACCGTGCTGTCATCTTCTAGCTAAAGGGAATAGCTTGAACTTCTTGCCACCAACGGAAACGACTACTTGTCAGGCATACGACTTTTCAACCCTAGTTGTGGACTCTGCGGTGGAGAGACGCGTTAGACGTTGAGAACCCCATTTAGTATTCGAAGTCTTTTCAGGAACACATGACATAAGAAGATTTTGAGCCAATCATCCCCTGCAAATTCTTCAAAACTAGATGACCCAGTGTCATTCCTCACAACACAATACACATTCTTTCAAATATTGGTTTTGTTTTTTCTTCTTTAATTTCATCATGATGAATGGAGAGGAGCTGAGGAGATGTTTCGACAGTAACCATGCGCAGACGAAGTTTGCCGGCCGGTGATGAAGTCCCTACACTTTTTCTCTGGCCTGCGGGATGGGAGGGGTTTTTTATTTTTATTTTTATTTTTAAATTTTATAATATTTAAAATTAATAAGAGAAAATAAATTATTAAATGTTAACCGCCACGTCAGCCGTTAACTTGAATAACCAGTCACTTCTGACCTAATTGCAAGATTTTGGCTTGTTCGGGGGGCTAATTGCATGTTTTTTTAGTTGGATGGCCTAATTGCATTTTTAGTGTAGTTCAGTGGCTAATTTGACCCTTATTCCTATTATATTTATGTTAGTTCTATAAGCCCCCAAAATTTGGGGGTCCTGATTATGCTATAAAAATTGTACTTTATAATATTTTGGACAAACATACTTTTACCGTTATAACTTCCGTTATCTTTTCCACTATTGTTATTATGCACATGCATCCACCATATAGTTTCTTTATTTTCTTTCATAATAATAATAATATATACACATTATGTATTGGAGTTATATGTTAGTTATTTTCTAAACTATAAATACAAAATTTATAAAAATATTTTACATTATTATTATTATTTACAATAATTTAAATATCTAAAATCTAAATAAATTTAAAATTTTAATATGAAATATTAATATTGGGCAGCTATTTTTTGCGCATAGCGCATAAAAGTACTAGTATGTGTGTGTGTGTGTGTGTGTGTGTGTGTGTGTGTATATATATATATATAGATATATATATATATATATATAGAGAGAGAGAGAGAGAGAATACAATTTATATAAGAACCACTCCATATGTGAGAATCTGTGATCTAATCTGGACTATCCATTGGACAAGATCTGATGGCTAAGATTTAATTATTTTTGTTAATCATTTTTAAAATTTTAAGTGGTGGGGGTATTGGTGTAACTTTGTTCATTTTTTTCGTAGGAAAATTTTCAGTCGTTTTCCTTTGTTCTTCTTTTGGTTTTTTCAGTGCCACCGGTGACTACTCAGCATGGTCTCATGCTTGTTCTCTTTGTTTTCTTTGTTGCGGTTCATTGAAATATGTTGTTGATTAGGTTTGTTGATAAATATGTGATTTTAGGAGGCAGGGTGCATCGTAGGTTGTTTAAAGGTGCATTGAGGCTCTAGTTATAGTGAATTGTAGGACTGTGAGTTGTGTATTGGTTGGGGGCGTTAGGTATCCCTTCATGTATGAGGTTATGCACCATAGGATGTTGTGCACCTTTCTGCACTCCCAGAGTAAAATTTATGCATTGCAAGTAGTAAAGGTGTGCATTTTGTGGGGTGGTGTTGTGCATTCTGTGTTAGTATGACAATGGTCAATTTTGTTGGGTTTAGGGTTACGGTTTAGGGCTTTAGAATTTAGGATTTAGGGTTTATGAGTTTATGGGTTTAAGGTGTGCACTTACAAAATGTTGTACACTTTTGTGCACTCCCAAAGTAAAAGTTGTGCATTATGTGTTAGTATGACTTAAGTTGATCAATTTTGTGTGCGTTGTAGACTTGTAGTGGTGGTTGCTGCTTGTAGATGTAGTATTTGTGCATTGGTGTTATAGTATCAGTGCATCACTGGTTTAGTTGTGGTGCATTATTATACTGTTGCTAGGTTTTTTTTTTTTTTTTCCTTTTTTCTTTGTGGAGTTCTGTTTATTGACTTCTGGGCATAGGTGTTAATATTAGTAATTAAAAATAGTTTGTTTCCATCAATATTGCTAGAGAAGAAACAAGTTTTGAATGCGTAGTGTGGAATGAATGTTTGCTTCTTTTATTTTTTATTTTTTATTTTTTATCGCGATGTAGTTCTTACCTAAAATATGATTCTTATAGGAGTCGGACCCTATATATGCATGTATTTATGGTTTAGGAAAAGAGGCAAATTGGTAATATTATTGAAGGGCAAGAATAATTGATATATACCAAGAGATCAGAGTTGGGAATTAGTATTCCACATACATTAGCTACGTAATATGTGATGGATTGCAAGCTATGAAGCATCAAATTCAATCATTATATTCCATTTGAAAGGATCGAATATATATAATAATAAAGAGTTTCATCATTTGCTCATCAAACTTTGCCATGAAACCACTCCCAATACTTCTGTCTATCTTTGCACATGGATTGTTTCTTAAAGTGAGTTTATGTACTTCTACGTTATATATATATATTATATATTTTGACCACTGCGTCCAAATCATCACTCCAGACTGCAGTAATGATTTGGATATAGCACATACACATATAAATTATATACAATATAGTATTATTTTCAGCAAATTATTTAGGCAGTAATTTATATTTTAATCCTTGAAAAATATTAATTTTATATTTTGACCACCGCCATTTTTTTGTTGAATGCTACTGACTCTATTACAATGTACTTTCTCAACCTACTGAAGAACAAACATAAACTACTTTCTCAACCTACTGAATTAAGAACAAAGAGACAGCAACGCCTCCACTAAGGCTCGAACCCACCACCTCCCGTATACAGGGAAGAGTTTGATGTCACTGGACCACAAGGCCCTTGGCAACCACCGCCGTTTAAAGCTAAATTTTTTGTACATGTCTTCTTTAACGTTTAAAGCTCTCCACCACCGACATGATGGATGCATTAGAGAAGAAAAAAAAATATTCTAATTTTTTAAATAAATAAATAATGACATGCAAAATCTTTTAAAATTAAAATTGAGAGTAAGATGACACATCAAGCCTAAACTGTCAACTCAATAGATCACTGAAAGTTAACAAATTAATTGGTCTGATTGCACATATTTTTTATTACTTTTTTCTTTTACCTCCAATAAAATTAATGCACATGACCAGAGTTTTATTCCCTTGAAATTCATTTATCATAAAACAATACAATTTTTTTTAATGAAATAGTGTCCCAAAAAATTGCAGGCACTGAGCAATTTCCATGGTCGTACATTGCTAAGGAAGCTGCTTTGTTTACTCTCTACGCTTTATCAAATCTATATTCTCCCACTATATATTTTTGATAAGATACAAGGTACGACTTTACAAAATATACAACATTAGACTTCTATCATAAGAGTTAATACTCAATTTGATCTCCCAATTATTAGGATTTTTATAACTTTGGTCACCAACTTTTAAATTTACTCAATTTCGTCCCAACTATGTAAATTTTACATAAACTAGTCCCAAGACTATTAGAATTTCACCACTTTGGTCCCCGACTACTAAAGTTGATCAATTTTGTCCCTAAGTATACAATTTTTTACCTAAAAATGGTCTATCGACTATTAAGATTTCACCACTTTGATCTTCGACTATTAGAATTTCACTACTTTGGTCCTAAACTCACCAAAAATGGTCTCCAAATCCACAATAAGCTTAATAGTTAGGAACTAAATTGAGCAACTTTGGTAATCGTGACCAAAGTGGTGAAATCCTAATAGTCGAGAAATCATTTTAGATAAAAATTAGATAGTTAGGGACTAAATTGAGCAACTTTGGTAGTCAAGGACCAAGGTGGTGAAATTCTAATAGTCGATGGACCATTGTATGTAAAAATTTCATAGTTAGAGACTAAATTGAGTAACTTTAGTAGTCGAAGACCAAAGTAATGAAATCTTAATAGTCCTACTGAGGCTCGAACCCACTCTCATCATCCATGTGAGAGTGTTTTCCGAGAAATCGGGTGCCACTAGACCACAAAGTCTTTGGCTATTATATATAATTGTATACCATTATTATTCTGTCAGTTAGATGTGCTGCATTATAATAATTATCATTTTGAGGAAAAAAGAAAAAGAAAATGGTGGTTCTTCAATAGGATGGTAGCTAACCTTGTGTTACCTCGTGGGTGAGTTAAAACTTACAAGTGAATAGGACAATTGAAAGCGGGCATTTATTATTGTCATGAATTGTCCTCTTTCTCTTTCTTCTCTTGCTATCTCCTTTCTAATGGAAGCTAGCTACTGATCGATGCCACTTCCGTCACGGATATACTCACTCACTTCAATTAATTTGTGTCGGTGCAAAAGCTTACCCACCTTCATCACAAATAAATAAATAAATAAATAAATATATATATATATATATATTGTTGGAAAAAATGGCAATAAATGACATTTTAAGTGGCCATTTTGTGGTATAAATATATGTAGGGTCCACATCCGATTTGGGTCGGGTCAAAGTGGATTCGGATTCTTCGTTCTTAGACGAAGAGATCGATATATTATACGCTCAAAATGGATAATGGGTGAATGAGAAATTGGTTCTCAAAGTAGACCCATTGAGATGGAAAAATGTGGAAAAGCTTAAGTAGCTTTGTCCCACATTGGTTTGGAATGAACCTTTGCACCACTATATATACAAGAGTCATTTTATGACTAATTAACTTGTATAGCATAGATACTCTCTCTTGCGCGCAGGGGGGTGCAAATCAAATTCCAAAAATGAGTTCGAAAGGCTTGAACTTGTGTGCGCGGGCACGAATGTCGTCCGGGAAATTGGCTGGCCTTACGGGCTAAGTTATGCCAATAATCCGAACGATTTTCCATCTCAGTCGCAGCGCACGAGACCTTGTCTCGCGGCGCATCCGGGCAGCGCACGAGACCTTGTCTCGCACAAGTCGATCAATCGTAGCTCTGAGTCACCTCTCGAAGGCGATCTTCCACGCGTAACTGCAGTAACCTCTCGCAAGAGACTTTGGCCGATCTTCCACGGTTCACTTCCAATGTGACCGTTAAAGTTATTAACTCAATATGTTAATTTCAGATTAATTCCAATATTCATTTTTAGAGTTAATTTCATGTTAATGGCAAAGTTAAATACTTGGTTAGTGGGTGGAGGTTACCTTGCCAGGAATGAATGCCATGATAAATGCCATTAATCCTTCATCTCCTATATATTTCCAGGTGAGCAGCAGATTTTTAACTACACAAGTATGAACAAGTAATACGTGATATACACGAAATACTTTCCACCTCGAAACTCTGCTCTCCTTCTTTCTAGCCACCTGTGNTCATCCCACGTTCTCGTTCGCCGGGTCCAAGTTTGAGTGCTCAAACGGCGGATCGTAGCACGTTTTATCCTGAGAAGCCTAGGCCGCAACGTTCCAGCACCTCAGGAAGCGGCAAATAAGGTTTTAAGGATAGTGACAACACGACTCGTGCTTACCACTACCCCAAAGTCCGTTATACATCGTCCCTTATTCCAGGTTTATCTAACCTTTGTTGTAGGTTTAAATTCCTGGAATTTTTCTCTTGTATTTCTTTTGTTGTAATCCTTCGTGGATTATTATTTCTTGTAATATTTGTTTTAGTGGATTTTCTATTTCGTCCATTTTCTTGGGTATTTCGAGAATTGTTTCCCAACATATATATATATATATATATATATAGGGACGGTTTCAAGCGCGGAAGAGGTCCTAGGTGCGATCATGCAGTTACATATGGGTCGTTGATCAAATCTAGATCAACAGCTCAAATCAATGAAAATAACAAAATAAAAAAACATGTCTGGAAGGAAGAAGCACAAACTAAAAATCACACACCTTAAGTAATAAAAACACGCACCTTAACTGTTAGAACAACACATCTTAAGTATTAACATTGCGCACCTTCAGTTTATAAACAATGGCGCACCTTAAGTGATACAAAGACGCACCAACCACGCACCTTACGAACAAACCCTGCGCATCTAAAGCTTTAGTCTAACGCACTTAAGTTTCAACAAAAAATGCACCTTAAGTTATCAATTAAAGAATTGACGCACCTTAAGCACATAAACCACGCACTTAGAGCACAAAACCTAAGCACCTTAAGCACAAAACTTATGCACCTTAAGTTCTCAACTGCATGCACCTTAAGCACAGAAACCACGCACCTAAAGAAGGAACACGATGCACCTTAAGCACAAAACCTACGCACCTTATGCACAAACCTACGTGCCTTAAGTTTGCCCATATGGAAAGACCAAATTGCCACCGCGTTTTTTAGAACGTTGTTAATTCTGGACGTTGTTGATTCTGGACGTTGTTAACGTGGCGGGCCGGCCTGCTTTGATAGTACTAGGTTCTTGCATGAAACACATGATTTGCACACAAATAAGCGTCACCAAGATTGTCACACCAAAATTTTGGTGGTTTTTGCACAGTAAGACCAAGATTTATAATTAAAGCAACTAATCATGTAACTTCTGCTGAGACCTAAGTAATAGCTTTGTAATTTGCTTATGTTAAGGATCTAGCAACTGTCTTTTGTTTGCGACAGGCCCATGAAATTAGATTTTTACCAAAAAAGACAATAAATCCACTAAGAATGTGTGAATATCGTCTGAATTTGATTTCATAAGGTGAAGTTCATAGTTTAGAGTGACTTTGACATACCTTAGAACATGTTTTAAGGCAATCTAGTGATCATTGATTGGAGACTTCATAAATTGACAAAGTTTGTTAACATGATAACATCAAAAAATAAATCTAGACGAGTAATGGTGAGATATTGGAGTGCTCCAACAATGTTGCGGTATTGTGTTTGATTGCAATACAGTTGAGATGAGTTTGATGCACTTAGCTTGTTGTTGACTGGAATTGGTGTGGAAATTGGTTTGCAGTGTTTCATTTTGGATCTTTTGAGTATCTCTAGCATGTACCTCCGTGTTATAGAATAAGCATCCCCTTGTTGTGTACTGTCTCAATCCCTAAGAAAAAAGCTTGGAGGTTCTATATCACGGATTTTAAAAGTGTCAGCTAGTTTGCTTGTTACTGAAGCCAAGGATTGGTGTTTCTGCTCATGATTAGTATGTCATCAACATAGACAAGAAGATAAATATGAGTATTAGCAGTGGAATAAATAAATAGTGACACATCAGTTTCAATGCCTTGAAATCAATTGAGAGTAAGGAATTTTGAAGATGCTTGAACTATACACATGGTGCTTGTTTTAAAGTATAAAGAGACTTTTGGAGCTTACAAACATGAGTCAATATATCCTGGTTGTTGATTCATGTAGACATTTTCACTCAAACAGCCATTGAGAAAAATATTGTGAACATCAAGCTGTCTGATATACCAATCATTTGTCAGAAGTCTTACTATAGTTAGTTTGACGACAGGACTAAAAGTGTCAAAATAATCTTCTCCTTCAACTTGATTGAACCCTTTTGCAACAAATCCAGCTTTGTATCGTTTAAATTTACCATCAACTCTCCTTTTGATTGGGTAAACCCATTTGCATCTAATGACATTCATATCTTTTTCATGTGGAACCAGCCACCAAGTGTTGTTGTGCAACAGTGCATTAAATTCTTCATCCATCACGGTCCTCCATTCAGGACTTTTCACAACTTGGGAGTGTCATATGAGTTCTAGGTCATCAATACATGCAATATAATTATAGCTTTGTTACCTATGGAATCATGAATCATGTGCCTTAGGATCATACTATGTGTGCGTTGAGGGCGCTCATGTTTAGAAGGGTAAACTGGATAATGATCGGAAGCATAATTGACCAAGGGCGTAGAGGTTCTGGCTCACACCGGTGTGCTGCGGACGTGTTGGGACAATGTCTCTTACTGGAAGTAGGATACGATCTTGACAAGCTCGCAACACACCCGTGACAAAAGTCGCAACGCATAGATTCACCGACACGCCCATGTCGAGGTCGTGTCACTCACTGGAATGTCAACACAGGTACAACACGTCGACGACATAGGTGTGTCAAAATTCTTGCACTCGAGTTCCCCTAGTACATTGACAATAGCTCATGGTTTTGCATCATGAGTTGTAGCAGAAACCTGTGGATGAGTTTTAGCTGCAAAAGGGAAAATACATTAATCAAATCGAACATTACGAATGGTAATAATTTTTTTCAGTATTTAGATTCAAGTAACGATATCCTCTAAAAGACTCTGGGTAACCAAGGAAGACAGACGGAGCAGAAAGATCCTTTATTTTGTGTTGATTGTAAGGACGGAGATAGGGAAAGCATAGATAACTAAAGACACGAAGGAATGAGTAGTCTGGAGGTTTTTTGCTGATGATTTCATACAAACATAAATTGTTTAAGGTTGCAGAGGGTATAAGGTTAATTACAAAAACTGTTGTTTCATAGGCATAAGAACAAAATCTTATAGGAACATTGGCTTGAGCAAGTAAGGTTAGACCAATTTCAACAATGCGTTTGTGACGTCTTTCGACATGTTCGTTTTGCTCATGGGTATAAGCACAAAATCAACAATGGTTTATTCCAAGACTAACAAATTAAAGAGTTTTCCAAGCTTCTTTTATTTTCCACCTAGGTTAAATTGAATGGCTTTTATTTTGGTGAAAAAGGTACGCTTAACTAGTGCCTTAAATTGATTAAAAATGGCCTAGATGTTTGTCTTTAGTTTCATGGGAAAGAACCAAGTATACCTGGAGTAATTATCTATAAATATAATGAAATAATTATGTCC
>NXFB01000071.1:247216-270082 GCA_002525835.2 Ipomoea batatas
TAATAACTGGTCACTAAACTTGACAATTGTTCATCAGTTGTCGGTCACCGGTTGCCTACTTGACGATGGTCACTAAACTTGACGATTGTTCATCAGTTGTCGGTCACCGGTTGCCTCCTCGAGCAGAGGAGGCAACCACTAGTCACATTTTCAGTGGAGAAAGTGACTTGTTGGTATGCCTTCATCAAATGGACCATCTAATACAGGTTAATAATCCAATTTTGAATTCCGATATATGAATATAGCATGCTGATAAGTTTAATTATAATTTTTTTTTAGTTTAATTATAATTTTTAAAATTTAGGATTCTAATTAATTTTTTTATATATAAAGTTTAGGGATGAATTTGATACTTTTCCCTCTTTATTCTACAATTAAAATGATTCCAGAAATGACAACTAAGCCGCAATCGAACTACCATTTCTTCCAACTTCCAAGATCTAAGTGGGGGCGTTTGGTCTCACCGACAACCATTCCGGCCCACATTAGCTAAGAATAATAAATGGTTGTGAATGTTCAAACTCGTGTGCTACTCCTTTGGATTTTGCACAAAAAAGTAATTGTGGTCGGAGGCCCATTCTATATTAATATAATGAGAGGCCCAATTTGATATTGACCAATAGATCCAGAAGTTATATCTAGGGCAAATTATTGGGTCTTAACAGTTATGTGGACCACGGTACAAAAATGAAGTCAATGAATTTTATAAGTTAGAATAATATACTTTATGTGTTAGAATAATATACGTTATGTATGTTCACCAAAAAAAAATATACATTATGTATTAAAATAATGAAACTTCATGAGTAAGATAAGGTATTTTATGAGTTAGAATAATGTACATTATGAGTTATAAAAATGTATGTTACGGTGGGTCACGTGAAAAGAAATTGACACCAAATAACATCATTTTTGGACCTTGATAGCAATACTATTGTTATATGTGGACTAAGGTACCGTAGAGCATTTAATATTCACAATACTATTGTTATATCTGGACAAAGGTACTTTAGACCATGTAATATTCCGTTAACAAATTCTATACGTGCTACATTATGTTAATTAGAGATATATCAAATGTTAATTGCAAGTACATATGTAGACTAGGGTTTACAATGTCGACCATAGTCATGAGCCTCAATGCAAAGTCTCAATTCAAGTCTGGAGAATACACCTATCCTCATGCGCAAATTATATCATGGACCGTGGTCCACAATGCATTGTGGACCGCGGTCCCAAAACGACGTCGTTTTGATTAATGAAACAGACGGATGAATTCGCGCCACTCACTTTCTTTTCATATATACTGCACTTTCTTTTCAACACAACTGCAGTTACCTTTCAACACAACTGCAGTTACTTTTTGATATAACTACAGTTGTATATTATCGAATGAAACTATAGTTATATCAAAAAGTAACTGCAGTTGTGTTGAAAGGTAACTGCAGTTGTGTTGAAAAGAAAGTGCAGTATATATGAAAAGAAAGTGCAGTATATATGAAAAAAAAGTGCAGTATATATGAAAAGAAAATGAGTGGCGCGAATTCATCCGTCTGTTTCATTAATCAAAACGAAGTCGTTTTGGGGACCGCGGTCCACAATGCATTGTGGACCGCGGTCCACGATATAAGAACTGATCCTCATGAGGAAATGTCTTTCACATTTGAGATCACAAATAAAATTAAGGAAAAATTGCACTTTTTATCCCTAAGTTATAGGGTAATTATAGAATTTATCTCTAATTGTTGGTTGTGTTCACTTTTTGCTCTAAGTTATTATTGACATTACACTTTTTGTACTTACTTTTCGTTCCTGAGTTATACTAAAGTTGCAAATTTTGTCTCTAATGTTCTGTTAGTAAAAAAATGAAAAGTGTAGAGCTAATGATAACTTAAGGACAAAAGTGAGAATAATCAACACTTAAATGACAAATTTTATAATTACCTTATAACTTAAGGATGGAAATTATATAATTTTCCATAAATTTAATCTCAATGTGTTGTACGGAGGTCCTAATATGGAGTACTTGACTCTCAGACATCACTGTTTTCCTGTTTACCCTCGAATTAAACATGTCAATATGTGATACTACGCTCTGTAATTCTTGCTCAACTAACAGTCATATCAGTGTCTGTCTGAACTATTCTGCAGAAGAGAGAGAGAGAGAAGAAAGGTGTAGAACGTGGGTAGTACCATGAGGGAGCTGTACGTGCATGGCCACATGGTTTAGGACAAAACAATGTTTTATTTTGGGTGAAAACTCAGTACATACATACAAAACAGAGCAGATGATTGTCGTGAACTAACTAATGGAGTGCAGTCGGATCGGTCGGTGGATATTATTATCTTGCCCTCTCCCCTAACCTATACTAATGTCAATACCAAAGAAGATCAATAAATGCTGCCCCGCCAACGGCTCAACTTATTGGAATTCATCAATTTAAACAAAACTTAGGATGTTTTTTATTCATGGGTTAGATACAAAAAATGATCAAGAATGAAAGTTATAGATATTATTTGGCTGATAATAACTTTTTAAAGTACAGGTATATGATTTGATTATCCATATAATTACAAGATTTATTATCTAATTTAAATTATGTATGTATTATTCCATTAATTTAGCATTATCCTTCCTCATTTCATCAACTTTCTCACTGCATTGCTTACTTACCCGGTCGTCATTTTTAAGATCTATTGTCTTAATTTTTTATTTTTGTATTTTTAAAACCCTTATTTCAATTATATATTCATATATAACTTAACATCAATATTGGCAATCATTACAATTTCACCCTAACCAAACATGTAAAGTATTTTCATAAACATCCATTCCATTTACCAAGTATTTGATTCTCATTCCGATTCCGATTCCCATGTTCAAATGAAACACACCCTTAAGATCTTCATTTTTCTAATAATCACGTAGGTAAAACTAGTATGATTCTAAGTACTTGATGGATAATGTACTAGGCCTAGGCATATGGACTGCCCCAAGAGAGTAACTGAATCAAGAAGACCCAAGAAGGAGACCTAGTACCAAGCTATCAAATAGTTCGATAAGGATTGGACTTAGTATTTGTAATATTAGTAGGAATAGGGCTTATTATTTATAATGCATGTAACAGGGACTCTCAGTATAATCCAGGATTCTTATTCTTAGGCCCAAAATATGTATAAATAGACTCTCCATACATGGGGAGGGGAAGCAATTTGAGCAATACAATACCTATATTCTCTCCATATATTTTCCTACATTTCTTTCTATATTCTCACTATTCTAACGGTAGTGTTGGCCTGCCATTAAGAACTTGTAAACAACATTTAATTTACTTCTTATATTTAGAATAAGGACATGTGAGACTTTTGAGATTAGAATACATACAAGACAATGAGTGTTGTGTACTTGTGTGGACAGATGAGAGATGGAGTAGGGTGGGGGTAACCCGACCCCAATCAAGATGGACGTTTAAGGGTACAAACTTCTAACCACAATGTCACGAGTTGATTATATCTTAATCTTTTTAGTTTGAGTTGGGGACAACCTAGACTGATTTACCTCTTAGTGATCATTTGTCCACTAACTAGTGTCACGAGACAGTGATCCTTTGCCCACTAACTAGTATCACAAGATGGAATTTACTCAACACACGCCTTTAGATAGTGGCTACGGATAATCACCAAAAAAGAGATGGAGGAGGGTGTGCATGTGAGTGTGGGGCTTGTGTCTAATAAAAATTGTCTTTAAAACCCTATGTATCAATCACCCACCCACCCACATGCAGCTAGCTTTATGTGAATTGCGTATTGGAAATGGATGGGAGCGTGACAACAACGTTTGGCAACGCTCCCGACCAGAGGTAGTTGCGATTTACATCCCACTTTAATTATCTAAATTCATGAACCATTGCCTCATAGTTCGTTAAAACCGCTTCTCTTGTCTTCTAGCTTCTCTGCAACGTAATTGTTCTTTCATTTCAGGAATTTTATGTTTTACGCTAAAATCCATCAGGCTTTTTTTTTTTTTTAATAATACAAAAAAATTTCATTTTCTAAAGTTTGAACTCTAAACTTAAAGGTCCATCATGTCCCTTGGGAGAAAAGATAAATCGTATGATATGTCTTAGTGATCGGAGTATTTGCTTATTTCTCAATATCTTATCTCTTGTACAGTTCCGACCAAAATTTGAAGTTCAGAATTAAATTATATTGAAGCTCAAAATGATATAAGATTATCCATGGTTGATTTGAACTTGTTTTGGAAGTTATATATAACTAACTTTCTTTAACTTGCATGGAAATTTCATTTCATATAAGATAGATAGATGAGGATGTTCACATAATGCCGCATGCATGAAAGGCTGACTGATCAAACTCTATCTTAATACTGTTAATTTCATTTTGCTTCGTTTTATGTTAATTTTTAGAAAACGAAGATTCATTTTTAGATATTGTTTTTTACATAAAAGTAAATATTCAATAAATTAATAAGGGAAAAGAAGCAAATAGATCAGACCCTCCAACTATATACCAAAGTGTAATTAAATTATCGAACAAAAAAAAACGTTCAAGTGAACCCTTAGATTTATTAAAATTGTACAATTAACACATTTTGATCTATAATAGTTTGTTACTCCTAAGTCACCCATTGTAGGATGCCACATAAATTATTATTATTATTTAAAAAATCAAATCGACATGGACGAAGAAGCTTGGTAGGCTTCTCCATCCAGATCTGGATGGAGAAGCTAAGTCCCTAACTTCTTCGTCTAATCTAGATGAAGAAATCGAAGGCGACATTATTTTTTAATTATTTTTAGTTTTTTTTTTAAATTTTCTTTTGAATGAGATGCCATATTAGATGCTATGCAAGCAAAATTAATCAGTTGATTTTTGGTAATCTGTTAAAAAATGTTTCAATTAGAATTTTTTTTAGTTCGAAAATGTAATTACATTTTGTTATATAATTAAAGGATCTGCCAAGGACCTTGTAGTCCAGTGGCATCAAACCCTTCCCTTTATACGGGAGGTGATGGGTTCGAGCCTCAGTGCAGTCAATATTGACTCTTGTGCTTCAATAGGTTGAGAAAGTAGTTATGAACAGATATTGCATTGCAATAGAGTCAATAGTATTCAAAAAAAAAAAAGGATCTATTTAACCATGATCGGCCCCAATTAAAAATAAACTTTCACTATACTAAAAAATGAACATTTATCATTCTTCCCTAATATAATTTGCCAAGTTTATAGTTCCCTGAGCTAAAATAAGATAGTGGGCTGGCTAACCTTATTGTGTTTAACCTTGGGCCTTCATCTCCCTACTTAATTAAAAAAATAAAAAAGAAACTGAAAAATATACTCCGTATATATTTTTTCATTTTCTGTTTCCATTAAAAAAAATATCATATAATAATTTGTAATGAATTTTTTTCTAATACTTTTTGGGGATTGTAGTAATATAGTTTTGTGAAACGGATAAGATTGCATATATTGACCATGACGTAGGAATACACGAACTTAATTAATTGTGTATACAAATTATTATTGTAGATTAAGAAAGTGACACACATTTAACTATTTAGTAATTAAGCCACTTGTAAAAAAATTATAAATATATTCCTATTTTTATTTTAGAAAAATGATAATTTGAGGTACAATATTGTGAAATTTCTATACATTTAAATGCTTGGAGTTTTATAAAATTAAAAATAAAAATAAAAAATTCCTTGGTCAACAAAAATGAGAACGCGCAATAAATCGTCGTCTTCTACCGACTAGATTGCTCCTCATGATGCTAGGCCAGCAATGAGTCCAAGATAACGAATTGTTTCAATCCTCGATTGTCTTCTTTTATAGTTTGACCCATTTTATTTATTAAAATAAAAATCAGAAAAATTTGATTTAATAAAATAGAAATGAAATTATAGTCAATATTGTAATTTGGTAGCTAGGGGCCGTGCATTACGCATTTTAAGGAGGAAGTTTGACGACAAAATTAAAAAAAGACAATTGAATTTAGCTATTAAAAAATTAGTGCATTATTTAATATTACATATTTGAAATCCATCTCAAAATAAATGGTTAGACACATTTTATATTGAAAGAATGGAGATATTTGACTAGTTGATAGCATTAGTTGATTGTAGAGAGATGTTTGGTAAATTAACTGTTAGCTGATAATTGATTACATGTAAAATGACTTTCTCAAAAGGGTGATCGAAAAAACTGCTTTGAGCAATTTTTTGAATTTTAACATGTTTGTGTTCACCTGTTACAAAAAGTTAATTAATCAAGCACTTATATTGGTTAAAAATAGTGGTCAAATAAATCAAAATTAACTGATAAACTAACTATGTTACCAAACAGATTCAATGTAAAAAAAAATTATTGAAATGTAGTAAGGGATCAAAAAGGTAAAATTGATAGTTCAAAATCAAAAGTGAATATTGACTTGTGGTCCAGTGGCATCAAACTCTTCCCTTTATATGGGAGGTGGCGGTTCGAGCCTCAGTAGAGTCAACATTGACTCTTGTGCTTCAATAGGTTGAGAAAGTAATTATGAACATAGAGTCAGTGGGTGTAAAATAATTTTTGTTACTTTTATTTCCATAACTATTAGGCATTTCTTACATTTAGAGCAAGTTTTTTTGGGATTTATGTCAGATTAAATGTCACATGAAAAATAGAGAAAAAAATAGAGAAAATAAGAGAGCGAAAATTGGGGATCTTCTACAAATGAAAGGGTATTTATGATCCGAAGAAAAAAATTAAATGAAGTAACAACTCTTGTGCATGCGTCCGCTGGGCGCGTTAGGCGCGCCTGACAGGTATTTATTATTTATTATTTATTTTTTAAACCAGTTTGCGTGACTTTACTCTTTTGTCAGTTTTTGTATCTTTCTTTATTTCTATTTCTGGCCAATTATTGAGTCACTTGTGAAAACACTTAATAATCAAGTAAAAATCACTATATATTATAGTGATTTTTACTTGATTTTTTGTTTTCCTTTCAAAAAAAAATCAAGTAAAAATCACTATAATATATATAAAAAATAAAAATAATTAAAACAAAATTATGAAAAGACGTCATTGTTTATAAATTTATCATTATATATATAAAACTTCACATCCAAGTAACATTTCTCTCTTCAAATTTAATCTCAATCTCTATCAAAGAAACATGTTTTTCTTATGATTGACAAATGACAAGTTTACCATCACATATATAAGAACTATACAATTTAAAAACGGGGGTATCAAGACGTATATATTTTTTAAAGACTTTATAGTCAAAACGGTATAACAATACTCTCCTAAATGGGAGGTCACATGTTTGAACTTTAGTGAGTGCATCGACTCTTTGTTTTTTAATAGGTTGAGAAAATATGTATAGACAAAACTAATATACTACTACGTACATTATAAAAAGTCAATAGTACTCAAAAAAAATATATATATTTTTAAATAATAGTAATAATAATAATTATTGATTATTATTATATATACGCTATTAAATAAAGAAGAAGAAAGAAAGCGAAGGAGAAGATATTGTAAATAGGAAATGACAAAAAAGCCCCCGGTGTGTCACGTAATTACAAAAAGAGGGAGGGCTCTGCCGACAGATTTTTGGGAAGGGCTGAAAGGGAAAAGATAGGGAGGGACGTAGTGTGCATGAAATGGTGAAAACGACATCATTTTCCTGAGTGTTTTGTGCTAAAGAAAACGACACTTAGCTTCTATCCATGATGATGCATCATGCATGTAATAACCTCGTAATTTACAAATCATTTGGGGAGTAAAAAGTTTTGAAATTAAAAAAACAAAAACAAAAAAAAACAAAAAAACAAAACAAGTGGAAAGTTTCACTTTTATTTCTCAAATTATAGAGTATTAATTATTGAGTTACTAACGAAGTGATGAGGCTTATATACTTTTATTATTAATTTCGAATTTATTAAAATTTACGTTATTATTTAGAAATCATAGTTAATTAGGACAATTAATCATAATTAAATGTCACCTTCTATTTATTATCTTTTCTCTTTATCTCTTTTCTCCCAAATCACACTCTAAACATAATTAATAATTTAGTGGCAATTCAAGAAATGTAAGTTACTGACCTTCTTTAAATTAATTTAAAAAATTTCACACAACAATATGTGAGTGGGTGGTGATCTACGTTTTTGCATTTTTAACAACTAAACTGTGAAGTTGGAGAATGATTTAGAGTAGAGGAGAGAAGATAAATAAGAGATAAAATTTCATCATTAACATTAATCAACTAGGATTTTAAAAAAAATAATAGTAGATTTTAATATAATCATTATGTTAGATGATAAAAATGACATTTTATTGATAATTCAAATATTAAAAGTGATGGGGGCAATTCCAATCAAGTTGGTCAGACTGTTGAGATTTACTCAATGTGCATTTTTAGGTAATGATTGTGGATTTTCTCAGTCACTTAAAAAAAATGATTAAAATTGGTAGTATTTATAAAATGAGATTGAATATGTTATTACTGAATAACATAGGGAGTAAATGTGTAATATTTTTCCAAAAGAAAAAAAAGAACAAAACAAAGGTAAAATGAAAAACAGGATAAGCTTGACAAAATTAAAGTTTCCCCTTTTCTTTGGGCACATCGGATAAGTGGGGTAAAATTGTTATTCCCTTATAAGAAACAATCTTTTGTTTTGTTTTGTTTTGCTTTTGTTTGTTTGTTTGTTTTGTGTGTGTGTTTTGCTGTGTGGTTTTTTTTTTCTTTGTTTTAAGTAGCTTATAATTCGATGGCATCTCTGTAGCTCTCCTAAATGAGAGGTCACATGTTTGAACCGCAGTGTGACATTGACTCTTTGTGTTTCAATATGTTAAGGAAGTATGTATAAATATATACTACATTGTAATAGAGTCAGTAATACTCAAAAAAAAAATACGTGAGTCACTTATATCTTAGTGTACTTTATTACAAGATATACATTTTTAATGTATTTGAGGAAAAGGAAAAAAAGGACACTATAACATGTCAATATCAACTTATTATATTTTATTTTTTTTGAAAACAACTTATTATATTTGATAATGTTAATTTAATTTTTATATGTATAAGTTAATTGGTTTCTTGTTGGAATTAGTGTTTTATGTTTAAATTTTATACTCACAATCCATCTTCTCTAATCTAAAAATATCTATAACATGCATTGAATCCATGTTAGTACCCCTGATTTATGTCTGTATTGTTCTACTTATTAAGTTAAATTATTACATTATTGCACCATAATATTATATTATTATTTTTATCAAACGAAATTACCTTCACACCGTTAAATTTCTTACTTTAACAATTATTAATTATACGATAACTATTACCTAAATGTGATTGGAAAATAGCTTGACTTTAAATTCATCAAGACTTTAAATTTCTTACTTTAATGTGAGGATTAAAATAGATAAGAATACCATAATTAAGAATTTTATTAAATGAAATTAAAATTTATTAATTAAAGTGGTAAAATAAAAAATAACATTACACAAATAAATTATTATTAGATGTCAGAGGGCATGGTAATAACAAAACGAAAAAAAAAAAAAAAAAACAGCTAGATACCGTGTGCATTTCATCTCCAACATGTGCAATGTATAGGCCAAATATAATAAATATTTAGTTAAACTTTATAACAATATTATAGTACTAAATATATTTAGATAAAATCAAGGAACTTTACAGTTGCAAATTCAACTAAATTTAATGAGTATATTCCACTCAAGTATACATACCACTGCTTTTCCTCTTTCATTTAATTAAGTGAATACGAATACTCTATGTTTTAGGACAATTTAGGTGGTTCAATTCAACCTAGATAGCTAGCTAGCTAGCTTTTGCGTGTAACCCCAAAATTACTTGACCGATAGAGGGATTGTTCAGCCTGTAATATATAAACATAAATGTGAAATTCAACTATCAACTTAAGCTTTAACTAAATAGAACTGAACCAAATATAGCCTTGATCTAATTGATTGACTTTTACCCGCCAATTAAGTCCACTAGCTAGGACAACATATACATATGCTCGTGACATATAAAACTTCAAAGGGTGTCAAAGCTTTTCTCACAAATTTTAAGATAATTGCATTTCGAAACTCTAACCCAAACTTCTTGTTAAAATAAAAAAGACTTATATCATTTCGTGAACAGATTTTTCATTTAAAAAGTTAGTTTAATAGTACATGGTGTTCCTTACCAAGGACAAATCAGCAATGAATTAACAGTACGTATATGTAGACCCATAGATAAAACGTCTAGAACCCAGTGGGGTAGCTCAAGTGGCAAGTGAACTCTCTTTGTGGGGAAGAATTTCGGGAGAATCCGGGTTCAATTCTCACAAGTGACGATTCCCCCTGGGTCAGCTCCCGTGCCTCTCGGAGAGAACATGGGTGGATCCGGACCGTTAAACGGATGGATAGATAGTAAAATATTAAAGTAAGGATAAACACATGAAGCATAGTCAAAGCGTGTGGCTCCATTCACACCAGCCAAGAGCTTTATTATTATTTTTAATATTTAATTTTTGGGTGGGGGGATTGGCCAATGGCATTTGGAATATATAGGAAGTGCATATGGCCAAAGGGAAAAGCATGCTTAATCTGCTAGGTGCCCATTGTATTTGTACTATGTGTGTTTAATTTGGGCACGTACTTCTTCCTCTTCAATTCACATCATTTGTCACATTGCATATCTCATTGGGAACTGTCACATTATATTATTATTATTGTATAGTTTAATTTCTCATTTATTACTTGCCATATGGACGACTCTCCTCTCATGTTGGCCCCTCAATTGGTTTACCCATTATTGACATTCCCCATCATCACGCTTCCCAATGAACAATAACATGATTGAAGAGAACATGGGGGAGTATATAAATGCATGATAAGATATATACAAGAAGAAGTAGTAGTAATAATATGATAGCATAATTCAAGATAAGATCATTATTTATGGTTTTCATCTCATCAGTCACTTTCATGCCTCTTTTAAGTATTAGAGAAAATTAATTTCTCATCTTTAAATTATAAATTAATTGTAGAATTCGTCTCTAAGTATTGGTCATGTTCATTTTGTTCCTAAGTTAACATTGGCCTTGTACTTTTTGTTCTTTCGTGTTTATTTTTCGTCCTTAAATTGTACTAAAATTGTAAATTTCATCCTAATATTTTATTAGTAAAGTGATGAAAAGTACAACGTTAATGATAATTTAAGGACGAAAAGTGAGTATGACGACCAACACTTAGTGATAAAAAGTGTAATTTTTTCCGAGTATTATTATCTTTATCACATTTGATGTACAATTGTCTTGTTGGTCATTATCTGTATGTTTTGTTTTTTATTTTTTATACACTAAATGTCTAAGTATTGTTGTGTATTTTAACATTTAAGTTTTTTCTCCTCAACGTGTAATATATGCATATTGACATAACATCCCCAATGTCTCATATTGGAATTGAATGCCCTATGATAATAACATATATAATTGAGGATAACATGAAAGTAAATACGTACTCTGTAACTGTATCATGTAATTTTTTTATATAAAAAAATTCTTATTGTATTTTCAAAGATTTGTATAATGCCGTGATCTTATTAAAATTAAAGAATATATATATGTGTGATGAGAGAGAGAGATAGTAGTAATAAGTACCTTAGCTTGAGGAGAGTATGGGGGTAGCATAGGTATTTCTTGTTGGAATTAGATATAGGTATGGACCTTATGGTGATATTGATTGATGATTGGAATGATGATTAAAAATGAAGATTTACATATTTACATTTGAAAACATCTTTTTTGTATTTTTAAAACTTCTTCGTTAGGTTAGACTTTTTTTTTTTTTTTAAAAAAAAATTTATAATTTAGAAAATTCTTCATATTATAGAAGAAAGTTCTTAATTTTTAATTTTCATTTTCTAAATTTTTAATGTTGAAAAAGGATAGAGATTAATGAATCATTTTTTTTTTACGTGATGCAAAAAATTATAGTCACTAGTTAATTAAGGGTGTGCATGGTACCGATAAACCTCGCTCTTACATAATAGCTCACAAACCGCACTAAGAAAGACCATGTGTGGACCATGATCTACACAACGTTATGTGGATAAGATATGGTCCACTGTATAATAACTGCCATTATCATTGCTAAAAAATTTCTAAGAAACCCAGTGACCTTTTGGTTCTATTCCAGCAAAAAATAAAATAAAATAAAATAAAATAAAAAATCCAGGAAAAGGTAAAGTAGTACTAGAATTTGGTAGAATTTTCTGCCAAAGTCCAGTGGAAACAATGAAACATCATGACATATTTATTTATTTATTTATTTATTTATTATTATTATTATATTATTATTATTATATTATTATTATTATTATTATTATTATTATTATTATTATTCATTTATTTTTAAAACTTTCCTTTGCTTCTTCCATCACCAATTTTTTTTACAACCAGAAAAACTAGTCAAGAATTATATTTTATTGAATATAATTAATTTTTTATCACTCATAGGGGATTGGAATTTACAGCTACCATAAACGATATATGATTGAAAGAAATAGGAAACTCTGAATTTCCATTCATGTTTTTAGGTGGTCCAAAACTGGTGAATTTCTAGTCGTGAAAGAATGCATCAAAAGTAATGTTCCTTAATATTACACTAATACATTTTTTTTTTTTTTTTTGTAGTTGAAGTAAAAAAGGTTTAGCTCCAAATAAGATGTCATATTTAATTTAATCGAATCAAAACATCAACGATTTGTAATTCAGTCTGTATGGGCAGCTCAGCTAGCTAGTCACAAGGGTGAAGTTTGGAAAGAGAGAGTCTCACAAGAGACAAAGAGCAACCGTTCAGCTGAGTCAGTCCCAAATGTTCTATCGGGCAATGTTTAAAACCGTTTGGTTTGCTTCAAGAAAACCTTTATTTAAACATTGTAAATGATGAAATACAATATAATAGCCAATCAACTTCAAAGTAATCAAAACGAAACTACCAAATCAAGGGGAGTATGGTACCAAATAGCATAAAAAGGGAATGGGGACCAAAGAATAAGGGAAAAGGAAAGTAAAGAAAAGAGGAGTTAGATAGATGTTGAATATATAGTACAGTAGAAGAATCCACTGTTTCTTTGTTGGATAAGGAAAATCTAAAGCACAAAGTATAAAAACAGGATTTTTTAAAAAAATTTATTTTTTATTTTTTACTTTTTGTTGTAGACATCTTGAGCTCTCAAAGTCAACTCAACCTAATTCTTGCATATATTTCAACCACAACAATTAAAGAAATCTGAAGTCCATATATTTGCTAATAAAATTGGTTAAATATAAAATGTATTTGCTTTAGAATAGACAAGGGGGAAATTGCATTGTTATTCAATATATGTTTGTTTTATAGTATTTATTTATATATAAAGAAATTTGATTCAATTAATATATTTAAATTACTTGAAGTTGATGTGGTTTCATTTTTATTGTTAGATTTATAGGATAAAATGGGCTTTATTATATTTTACCCTAGACTCTAGTGAAAAAAACAAAGGTGTATGTCCCTTTCATATTGAAAAGTTTGGTAATGTGGGGTTTGTCCCTAACAATTTTATTTTTTTTAAACAAATCTTTGTTGCATTTATATTTACAATGAATAGGACAACCATATTAAGAAAAAGTAAGCAAAATTAAATGAAAAATGGTCCAATAGAGAAAGTATATTGAACAGATATTACTTTGTAATAGAGTCGATAATATTAAAAAATAAAAAATTGTTAAATAAATCTCTTAATTATATACCAAAATTCAATTAGACTATTGAACTTTTTTTTTAAAAAAATCTTAATTTAACTCTTAAACTTGTTAAAGCAGTGCAAGTAACATTTTAAACATGTTACTAAAAGGTAACCAATTAAATTTTACCTATTATCATGGGTGAAAAAATCGCTAGGCACTCCTCGGACGCTTAGTGGGGGGAGGGGGAGCTTAGCGCCTAGGCGGTGATTAATTGGCGCCTAGGCGTTAGTGTATTATCTATTTATTTTTATTTTTAAATTTGTTTAAAATTTTTAAATTTTTAAGACTTGACTATTTAACACTTTAATAGTTAATACTAAAATATTAAATATTAACCTAAAAAATATCTAGAGTTTGAACAATTTAGGGTTATTTCGCACAAAACAACGATGTCGTTTTGAGTGAAATCACCTTCAATTGAACAGTAAAGCATTTTATACTTCATATTAAACCCCCCATCATCATCATCATTGATAGTTGTTTCCCAAAATATCAATGGAGGCCACACCCTATCGCTCTCAATTTCTCCACAATAAGAAATGGAAGTCCATTTCAATCATATTCGTGTTTGCTGCTAATTTACATTTTTGTGCAATTCCAATCACATGGCATTTATTACACAACATTATTATGCTGTTCAATAATAATTTTTTTTATTAATTCTTTCCATTATTATAAGGACGGTCCATATTTTTAAATTTGATCTCTCAATTGTTTAGAGTGTTGTTAATTTATGGGAAAAATCATAATTTTGGTTTATTAATTGCTATCAAATATGCAATTTGGCTCCAAAAAAAAAAAATTAGTTCGTCATTGTCAATTTTTAAATATCTATATTAGTCCCTCAATTGTTTGAATAGTTGTAAATATAATCCCTCTACAAATAGAATTATGGAATAATGTTCAAAGTCAGGATTTTTATATTGTCGTTTTAAGGTTTTAGGAGTGAATAAACCGCTGCAAAATTGTGAATTTTAGGTGTTGTGACAATGAAATTTCAAAATAGCTCTCTAAAATTTCTAGTTTTAATTCCGTGACTTTTGTTAGTAAGGTGATTGGATTTAAAACTCTTCAAACATTTGAGAGGCTAAAATTTTTAAATTGACAATAATATACTAATAAATTGCATAACTAACAATAGTTGGAGAATAAAAAATTGTAAAATTTTCATAATTTAATAATTTATAACATAGTGCACTCAAAATCTGTTAGTAGTAAAATTTATAATAGAAAACCAATATGGGGACATGTGTACTAGTGGGTTTGAAAATATTACATTTTTAACAATTTAGGAATTAAATTTGTTCAAATTAAAATATACTAACCAAATTTAATAAATGATAACAGTTGGGGGATTAAATGAAAACTTTATCCAAAAGAAAAATTCACCAATATTTGTTTTTAACACTTATGATTATTTACAAGATAGTATCCGTCTAAAGAAGTGACCCTCCATTTATAAAGATAACAGATGAACCATCACAAAATACATGATAGTTGACAAATTCACCAATATCTAATTATTGTAAGAATGCCAACTAATATAAATAAAAAGGGAGTTCATGGCATTGTTGAAAATAAAATAACAATTTTACTTTTTTTGTATTTACAAAAATGCCACAATTCCTTTCTATTCATAAAATAATAGTTATTCCGTAATATTCTTACTATTCATATTGTAAAAATTTTTATTACATCTATTTTGAATGATCTTTTTTGGATCATGAATGTTATTAATGTACTTTTGAATTTAAGAGTAGTAAATTGTTATCCGATCCAATGTTGCCTCAACTTCTCATTTTTCAAACATCAGCAACAAGTTGTGGCAAAAATTAATTGGATACATTAAGGCATTTAAGCCTAGTTAATATGATGTGATTCTATTGTGACCACTTATATGGAGTTAGCCTCATAAGTCAAAATCAGTTTTTATAGTGTTACTACAATTGACGTACATGCATGCATGTGTAGCTCTATCATTGATGTAGAACTATGTATATTTTCTAAAGTGAAATTCGATGTCGGTGCGTCTAGTCTCTAAAATTAATAATAAAGAAAAAAAGAATGAAAAGACTTTGAGTTTATATCAAAATATTTCGATAGTACTTGGTATATACCTAAACTCTTCAAAACTTTTTGACCTAGTATAAACCTAAAACTTTCCAAAAATTTTTACCGTTGTTGATCAACACAAAAAAGTTTCCAACACTTTTCACCCTACAAAATTCACTACATTTTTGGAACTCATTGACTTGGCAATTTTTGTATGGCTAGCTAGTTTTTCAAATTTATTTTTATTTTTTTTAATTTCAAACCTTAACTTATTAAAAACTATTGTGGGAGTGGCAAAAGTGTGAGAAAATGATCAAATAGACCCCTAAACTTTACAACAAAAGTTAATTCGACACCTAAACTTTCAAAAAGTGCAATTAAACTCTCAAATATGCTATTTTTGGTCAAATAAATCAAATTTATTGGTAACCAACATGTTACTAGTAAGGCGAGGAATTTTACCTTTTGTAAATAAGGAACTCTAAGCTTTGAATTCTTTTTTTTTTTTTTTTTCAATAAATACTTCACAACTACTTTGAATGCAATTTTTTGGATCATAAATAATCAATCATTAATGTACTTTTTGAATTAAAGAATGGTAAATTGTTATCCAGTGTTGCCTCATCTTCTCATTTTTCAAACATGAGCAAATAGTCCTGGTAAATTTTAATTGGATATATTAAGGTATTTAAGCCTAGTTAAAATGATGTGATTTTGTTGTGACCACCTATAAGGAGTTAGTCTCATACGTCAAAATCAGTGTTTGATAGTGTTCCTACTACTGATGTAAATGTATGGCTCTAACATGCATGACTCTGATAGATGATAGATCCGTCCGCTCGTTCAAAATGAAGATTGAGATTATATTATTTTACATCTTTTTTTTAAATAGAAAATCTATTTTTACAAGGGCCATACTTGTGTGAGACCGCCTCACGGATTCTTATTTGTGAGACGAGTCGTGCCAGGTTCAATTAACATGCAAATGTCATGCTTATATACGCAAATGTCATACTTATATGCTCAAATATAATACTAATTAGGAATATTTATAAGAGAAAATGTAATACTTTTGAAGAAAAATGTATAGTAATAATTTTGTATTTTGATGTAAAAGTATTATATTTTCCATCAAAAGTCTTACATTTTCCATAATAAGTAATGTTCCCCTTACTTAAAAGGAAGAATATAATACGTTTGAGGAAAAAAATGTAATACTCTTAAATCGAAATGTAAAAGTATTACATTTTCCCTTAAAAATATTACATTTACCATTATAAGTAAAAAAAAATTTATTCATAAGTATTACATTGACCCGACTCGATTCGACTCGTCTCACGGTGAGACAGTTTCACACAATTAGTTTTGCCTTCTTACATTATTTTTAACTTCAAATATACACGTACATGCGCATTCACATAATACAATTTGTTGCTTCTTTGGAGTTGAATAAATATCTTTAGGACCCTCTTTCTCAAATTTCAAAAAAAAAAAAAAAACACTTTTATGAGGGAGAAGAGGCCGCCAATTGCATCTTTGGTCCCGGAGTATGTATGCAGTAGTTTAGTCAATAATCATTTTTAGAAGTTACAAAAGTTTTTAGAATTTTCATAACTAAGTCTTATGTTCCACATTCATTATTCTGGTTTTTAAGAAGACAGAGGAGGTGATGGATATATGTATATATATATATATATATATATATATATATATATATATATATTGTCAGGATATACGATTCTTGATTTAGTTACTGCAGAGCTTACGAAAGAATTTTAGGTACTAAAAATCTCAAGTTACTTCCTTGATGAATTTAGAAAGGGAAGTCAGAAGCTTTTAGGATGGTGTGTTTCACATGCTTGAAGGCAATGATCAAATGTTTTCTTGTTTGTACTGAATCTCAAGTTCCTTATAGGAGACTCAGGTTACTAACAACCACTGTTGTAAAAATAGGCCTAGGCGCCCGTCTAGGCGCTAGGCGCCCCTAGGCCGTTCCGCTTTCATTGCTAGGCGGTAAAAAATCGGTCGGCCGCCTAGTCGGATGGCTAGGCGGTAAAATCGGCCTAGTCGGCCGACTAGGCGGCAAAGTCGGTCTAGTCGGCCTAGGCGGCCAACTCGGTCAACTTGGCCGAGTTGACCGATTTCATCCGATTTTGACCGAGTTATTCCGATTTTGACTAGTCGTTGGAGTCTAGACTACTACGGTAAAGTTTTAAACTTTAAACATTTAATTTATTTCATTAGTTAATACATTTTATTCATTGATTCTATAATCCAATTTATTAATTAATAATTATTCATTTATTTGATTTATTTCATACTTCATTAATTAACAAACATTATTACCATATCCTGATATTTTTTTTTATAGTTTGCTACTTTGAATCATTGGATGATTGATTGAATGTTGAAAATTGCAAGTCTGCCATTGTTTTTTTTGTGCCCGCCTAGCGCCGCCTAGATTCCGCCTAGGCCCCGCCTAGGCGCTACCCGGGCGCCCGACTAGCGCCTAGCGCCTACTGCAACCATGCTAACAACTTAACAAGTCATACGAGGATTATTGAATTGCTTTAGGAATTGAAGAACATTGAAATAGAAAGCTTGGACGTTGAAAATAATGGTGCAAAAGTGGTTTTAATATAAGAAAGTGAATAAACTGTGCATTTTCTACTTTACTCTAAAATTTTAAATATTTTTAAAATTTTCCATCAATTTTAACGATCGGAGAGACAGAGACCAAATGCGTCACTTCGCTCATAACTGAGGGACTAAAAATGGATACGGTCATAACTTAATGACTGAGTCGTCACTATCATTATAACTCAGGGACCAAACTCGCCATTTTCCTTTAAATTTATTCAAAAATCAAAATTATAAATGATTGACTTAAACCATTTAAGATGTTACAAATGTTATATCTTATACCCACTAGGAGAGTAAGGTGTTATAAATTGAGTATGAAGCTTCTTTGATTCACACAAAAATTGATAGTCGCTATTCAAAAGTGTACTTTGGGTAAATCTCATCTTGTGATCATAGCCGATAAATGACCACAAGAAAGTAAACTAGTCTATGCTATATTGCTATCTATTAATTACCGGTTGAAACTATAATAGGTTGAGTATGAAACTTGTGATACAGGTTGGAAAATTTCTTCAAATTTTCTATTTCTATTTTTTTCCTCACTTTATTCAATTCTCCATTTTTATTCCATTCTCCAAAAGAAAGTGGTTTCCACTTGATTTTTTTTTTTTTTTAACATCACCAACTACTAAAATGGAAAGATAGACATCCCCTACGTACTATTCATCAGCCTTAAACCGAAATTCTTTTTCCAAAATGTTCAAATTTCTTTAAAAAAGATAAAAAGAATTTAAAAAAAAAAGCTAGTAAATATTTTCCATTTATTATATTATTTTTCCATTTCAATGCATTTTTTTTTATTTTCCTATGTTTCTTCTCTAATTTCGGAAAGAATGAACATGTTTTCAACTTTATGAGTGTGATTGTCCATCACATATCCATGGTGAAACTTCCATAAATAAAGTAATGAATAAACATGCACATAAATTTGGAGTTATGATATAGTTTTATGAGAAAATAGTCAAATTAGCCCTTAAACTATATTGTATAGTACAATTAGTTCCTGAACTTCAAAAAACTACATAAGACCCTCAAACTTACCTAAATGCTCATGCCTTTCGAATACGGGCAGCTAACAGCTATTGCCCGGAGCAGAACACCGTCGCTGACACTCTTGCTCGATTATCTAAGCAATATTCAAAAGACATGCACATTTTAAAGTAAGAATAAAAATAAGGGAAAATGGCATCTTTAGTCCCTGAGTTATAGGGGTAGTGTAGACTAAGTCCCTAAGTTATGACTGTATGCGAGTTTAGTCCCTCAGTTATTCACAAAGTGGCGAGTTTAGTCCCTAGACATTAAATTTGACGAAAAAATTAAAAAATATTCAAAGTTTGAGGGGTAAAATAGGAAATTCACATTTTATTATTCTTCTTATATCAAAACCACTTTTACAACATTATTTTTCACTTTTTAGCCTAATTATTTTCAAGATTTTTCATTTTTAAAAGCATTTTAATAACTTTCAAATGACTTGTTAGGAACCTGACTCTCGTATAACACACTTAAAACTTAGCACAAATAAAGAAATGCATGATCATTGTATTTAGGTGTATGAAACACACTATTCTAACAAGTTTTTATTTTTTTACTAAGCAACAGATGTAATAAAATGAAAAATCTTGAAAATAATTAGGCTAAAAAGTGAAAAAATAATGTTGTAAAAATGGTTTTGATATAAGAAGAATAATAAAATGTGAATTTCCTATTTTACCCCTCAAATTTTTGAATATTTTTTAATTTTTTTCGTCAAATTTAATGTTCAGGGACTAAACTCGCCACTTTGTGAATAACTGAGGGACTAAACTCGCATACAGCCATAACTTAGGGACTGAGTCTACACTACCCCTATAACTCAGGAACTAAAGATGCCATTTTCCCTAATAATAATAATAATTAATAATTATTATTATTATTATTATAAGTTTATTGTGACATCATATTAGCATACTTTATATATATCATCTTACGTGACTGGTTAACATGATATTTACTTGCAATAATAGGTAAGAAGGATTCAACTGTATACCTTTTGGTGATTTTGATGGTCTAATTGATGGGTTTTGAAGTTTGAAGATTTTTTTGAGTACTATTGACTCTGTTGCAATGTAATATCTATTCATAACTACTTTCTCAACATACTGAAGCACAAAGAGTCACTTCATTAAGGCTAGAATTCATCCCTTCCATATGAAAGTGCAACCGGGTGCCACTAGATCGACCACAAGGTCTTGACGAAATCTAATATAATTTGAAATCTCATTTCATCATTTCTCATATTACTTTAATTAGTATTTTCAATCCGCCAAAATAAATGCCAAATATTAATACTTTATATTAAAATTTTAAATTTATTTAGATTTTAGATTATATAAATTTATATTTATATTTATATTTTATAAATAACTTTTTTACACACACACACAAACACATATACATATACATATTATGCTATAAGATTTGTATTATAGAATATTTTCGTTAAAAATATCTATATCGTTATAACTTCCGTTATACTACGTATTTTTCAACTATTGTTACCATGCACATATATCCACTATATATTTTCTTATCATCTTCAATGATAATACTATAATATAATGTCTATATACTATTGGATGCACGTGCATGTGCATGGTAACAATAGTTGAAAAAGATAACGGAAGTTATAACGATATGAATATTCTTTATGAAAATATTGTATAGTACAACTCTATAACATTTTATATATATATATATATATATACACACACACACATAAATGAAATGTGTACTCAAAAAACATAAATGAAATGTATAATCTTTATTCACATCTATTACGTTTTAGAGTTGAAAATCTCATGGTTATCTTAAGAATATTATTACTTTTGATTCCAAAATGTATTTATGAACAATATATATTCTCATATATGCTTCCCACACAATACCCAATTGTAAATTGAACCACATACCTCTTGCATGATTAGTGTTGGTCCACCACCTATGCATATATATAGGCCGGCATGATCCTACTACATAGAGCATTATTATTATTGTCCCTAAAATAATGAACAATCATAGATCACTCTAGAATCATGTAACTTATTAGATTTTCAAAAAAAAAAAAATGTAACTTATTAGCTTATTGTAATGAGTTAATTTCATTTTTTTCTATATTTATATGTATCAATCAATTTTTAGATTTTTTTTTTAATATCTTCATGTAGTCCTAGTATTATTGTGGCATGATCATTTTTTGTCATCCGTCAACAAAATTGTTTAAATGGGGTTAAATACGATAACATTTTGGTCCATATATTCAGTTCTAAGTGTTAAGTCATTTTCCTTTTGGTCTTATATTTATATGTTGCATTTTACTTTTAGTATTTTTTATCAAAACATCTCTGTTAGTCAGTTTTATTGTAGCATGATCTTTTTTTGTTCTCCGTGAACACATATGCTTAAATGACTTTTTAAACTACTCAAAATGCTCATTTTTATTGGTAATAAAATTATTATCAATACATAAGTATATTGCAAAATCTAAAAAAGTACAATTGAAAAAAATCACAAGTCTACTTCATGGCAAACCTTAAGTCTAGTGCATAAGCTTACTTCATAAAAATTCACAAGATTTGTGATTCTATTACCATGAAGAAAGAAGGAGGATTTTGAGTAGTTATAACATCAGTTTAATGTCATTTAAACATATTTGTTGACAGATACGAAAGACAAAAAATTGGCATGTCACAATAATGTTAAGACCAACAGGAACGTTTGAAAAAAAAGTACTAAAAGTGGAATGACACATAAATCTAGGAAAAAAAAGAATTAACATTTAAAAATGAATAAACCAAAATGTCATTGTGTTTGACACCGTTTAAACGATTTTATTGACAGAGGACTAAAAATAGTCATGCCACAATAATATTAGGACCAAACGGGGATGTTTTAAAAAATAAACTGATATCTATAAATTTAGAAAAAAAAATGGAATTAACTCTATTCTAATTAATACCATAATTATTTTGATGATATTGTGACATTTTGAGATTAATTAATTAATTATTCCTTCGGTCTAAAGTTTTAGTGCGTGATTTTTCCTTCTTAAGTTATGTTGTTTTCCTTCTTAATATGCGTCGGTCTATAGTTTTAGTGTGTGATTTTTCCTTCTTAAGGTGTGTTGTTTTCCTTTTTAATGTGCGCCATTTTTTACCGTTTGTTTCTTTAATTGAAGACGCTCCTTTTATTAAATAAAAAAAATCATTGATTTGAGCTGTTGATTTAGATTTGATCGACAGCTCAGATCTAATCTCATCTTTCACCTGGGAGCATGTATACATTTGAACTGTCATATATATAT
>NXFB01002148.1:0-12798 GCA_002525835.2 Ipomoea batatas
ATATATATATATATATATATATAGAATTGTGTTCTAGTGCGGTTGTGCGGTGGGTGGTGGCTTTAGGTGCATAGTTTTCCTTCTTAAGGTGCGTGGTTTGTGTGCTTAAAGTGCTTCAGTGGTGGAACTTAAGGTGAGGGAAGTTAAAGTTTAAGGTGCGTAGTTTTCCTTCTTAAGATGCGTTTTTTTCCTTCTTAAAATGCGTGATTTGTATGCTTAAGATGCGTGTGTTGTTGAAACTTAAGGTGCACCATTTTAAAATCTTAAGTGCGTGGTTTGTGTTTTTAAGGTGCGTGATTTGTGTACTTAACGTAGGTGGTTTATGTACTTAAGGTGCGTGGTTTGTGTACTTAAGGTGGGCGTGGTTTGTATTTTTAAGATGCTTTGTTTGTGTGACCGCACAACCGCACGGGAACACTTTCCCGCACTTGAGCCCTTCCATATATATATATATATATATTTATTTATTTATTTATTTATTTATTTATTGGTAATGCAATTACTCCCTAATATTTCTCCAATCTCTTTCCATTCACAAAATTATATGTGAGGATATATTCAGTTTGTTAGCTAGCCATCATCAAGCCCTTTCGTTAAGGTCAATTTGTGGTTGTTCAAAAAAACTAAAATTTCATGTGCATCCTCTTAGCTTATTCTATGTGGTGGTTATTAGTAGGGTGTCAATCTTAACCCAAATTAATTTGATGGCGGGTCTAACAAGACAAAAACTTAAGGGCTAAGAGAAAAAGACTTTAGTATTATTAAAAAAAAAAAAAAAACTCGAAATCCACAGGCTTGTTGACCTAAGTGGGTTAGTCAAAAATTAAGTGGGGCTTGGCTAATAGCCGATCCCGCTCAAGGCTAGCTACTTTTTGTTTCACAAGTGATGTTAAACAAAATATATATGAGAGTTTTTATATAAGCTCCTTTTTAATTTTATTTTTTATTAAATTTTTAAATAAAATTTTAATATTTTTATTGAAAAATAAATTGTATTTTATGAAAAATAAATTATAACAGATTAAAACTTATTATAATTATTATATTATAAATGTAAATATATTAATTATTTTTATTTGTAAAATTTTAAATAAATATAAAATTTAATTTCATATTTTATGCAAATATCAATAATTGTTACATTATGTTTTTGAGTTGGAATTTCAAAATAGAGATTTGAATTGATTAAATGATATTTTTAAATTTATATTTATAATATAAATTTTAGTTTAAAATAAAGTTTTAGAATATTAATTTAAAAATGTCAAAAATTTTAATTGAGCTCGATCAATAAGTATAATATCCTAAAATTTTAGGGTTGAGGCAAAAAAAACAATTATGATAAAAGTCCTATAAAGTTGAAACTGATAAACTCATCAGTCGGATAAGACTGACTTAAAAGCGAGTGGTTATCTTGATTGACATCCCTAAATTAGATTTGAATTATGGGAAGGTGAAATATATTGGCCTATGATGAGCACTACATTTTGGATATTTATTTTTAGTCATATTTATTGTATTGATGGAGAAAAGTAACCCTAAGATAATAATAAAAAAAAAAGGAAAAATGGTTAAAAGAAAGTTTGTTAGCTAGGAAAGCTTAAACTTTCTTGTGAATTTAAAAGGTGGAAAAATTATTCTCACGTTTAGTGCAATCTTTGACTTAGGAAAGTTCGGGTCAATAAAAATCTAATTCCATGATATCAAGAAAAGTAAATCCACTCCCTCCCCCTCCCCCTTTATTTTTTTTCCTAGTGACTAGGAATTTTCCAAATTTATTCAATTGTTCGGGTCAATAAATATATTTGTATTTAACGATATTTCAACGATTTTGTTGCTAAAGGACTAAAATTGGTCATGCCACAATAATACTAGGACCAAATGTGGATGTTCTAATAAAAAAGGACTAAAAATGAATTGTCACCTATAAATCTAGGACAAAAAATGAAATTAACTCATTTCTTTTATATTAACCATTTCCCCTTTTTGTTGTTATCTTAGGTTAATTTTCCCCATCATGTAGATGTGGATGTTAGCCTACATTTATTATGCTTGAGAAGTTAGGTAAAACCATATTGAATTGTGTAAGAGTTATGCCCTTTATTTGAAATACTCGGGGGTGGGCAGGCATCTAGCTAATGTGAATTATCTACTTTTAAATGCGATAATATTGGACTTAAAACCATTGATGTTGGATTCACCTTGCCTCAATTGAGAAAATGCTTAATAAATTTAATTGTTTTGAAAATGGATGACCGCTTTTATGAAAGACTATGGACTATCTTTTTAGTGTACTCATGAGCATATGAATTTTTGTAGCTAATACTTATTTATTTATTTATTATATAACTTGTATGCATAAGGTAAAAAGCTAATACACATGTAATTTGTTCAAATCTCTTATCTAAGAGTTCACGAATCTTTAAATCGTTAGATAAGATAATACCTATGTCAGTATGTGTTAGTGTTAAATATTTTAATTTATTGCTTTAGAAAAATTTATTATTGTGCCTTTGCATTATATTATTGCGGATTGTAAGACTCTGTTTGGCATACATAGCTTATAAGTTAGCGTAAAGCTGAAAACTTTAAAGCTAGCTTATTTTAAAACGATATTTAAAATAGTGTTTCAAAATAAACTATTATTTTTAATTCTCAATGGTTTACCAAATAGTATTTAGCTTATTTGCAATTTAAAGCTCTATCAAATATAACCATAGTTTGCCATTTTGTTTTGTTTGATTTTCAACTGAGTTAATTATTTCTTATTTGTATGATACTTATTTGCAATTTAAAGCTCTATCAAATATAACCATAGTTTGCCATTTTGTTTTGTTTGATTTTCAACTGAGTTAATTATTTCTTATTTGTATGTGTGTGTGGATGGATAACTGGAAATGTTAGTAAAATATTAATAGTTAATCTTGTATGAAACTATTTTATATGAGATATATAATAATTTTTATTTTTTCTATGAATGTCGATCATTAAAAAAAAAAAAGCATAATCATTAATGTAAGAAGTGAAAGATGAGGATCTATCTTAGGCTGTCCTCAACCCATGTGAGACACTTGCTAGGTGAGGCGGTCAAAAGAAATATTATTTTTTATTAGTTTGTTTGCCACATAAGATAACAAATTTACTGTTTTAGCAAACTTGCTAATGGCAGCAAAAGTTGTCTATGTAGTACTTTTATTTTACTTTTTTTTTTGTTAATATTTTAAATTGATGTGGTATTGGGGTCTACTTTAAAAGGTTAATTATATTTATAGAGATTAGTGTGAATAATAAATAAATTGAAAATTGAATGATGTGAAAATAGGATTCATATTTAAAAGTGAGAGAGTAAGGCAAGAATAAGAATAGCCTTACATTTATAAATCCGGATCGCAGCACAACGTAATCAGACTTGGTAACTGAGCCATGGAATTGTTTGAAGAACGCCGCCTACAAAAGCATATAAATTACTCCGGAGTGTATATTATGCAACCCCTATAGTCCTATACTATCAGTTTTGACTCTGAAAATATAATAATGAAGTTTACTGAATATTTTAAATATAATAATTTTTAAATTACGTACTATGACATTCATTATTATATATTCAATTATCAACCAACATATAATATGCATCAAAGTTAGATAATATTTTAACCATTACGAAAAATCATGTAAGACATATACTCTTGATATAATTTGAATAAGAATAAGAATAATATTATTTTATGAGTTAATTCCATTTTAGGTGATAGTATATAGGTATCAGTTTATTTTTAGTTTTTTTTTTTTGTCCTAGTAATCTAGTATTATTATGGCATGATGACTATTTTTGTCTTCTATCAACAAAACAGTTTAAATTGTGATAAATACAAAGGCATTTCGATATTCAATTAAAGATTTTTTTTTTTTAAAAAAACAAATATAAAAATATAGTGGGTCAACTTACTTTTTTATAAAAAGATCAAAATGTCTTTTTATTTAACTGCATTTCAATTATTTTGTTGACAATGACCCAAAATGGTCATGCCATAATAATACTAGGACCAAATGAGGATGCTCTAATAAAAAAAAAAAATGGATTAACACCTATAAATATAAAACAAAAATGGAATTCTCTTATTTTCTCCTGTTAATTTGACTTTCTAATGTGACAATAAAACTTTATTAATTCATTGGCTACCGTGATAACTCTACCTCTTGTTAAAAAATAAATATACTTATGAATCAAATATGAAAAATAAATGATATATTATCATTGGAAAGAAATGAATATTAGGTGATAAAAATAAAAAGAGAATTTGATAGCACTCTTTAAACAAATGTAGCTATGTTTGGCACGCTTAGCTGAAAAGCTAATTGAAAACTGAAAGTTAAAATTTAGTAGCTAATAAGCTAACTAATTGAAATTAATCTGTTTGGTAAAATTAATTGTTGAATTAGCTTATAGGTGTAAAAATACATAAAAGGATAAGCTAAGATATTAGTATTTTGAGTAATGAAAAATATATGATATCATTTTTGTAAATTAATAAATATAAAAAAAGAAAAAAAAGAGTTAAAAAGCCAATAGCTTATTTTAAAAAAGTGTTTCAAAATATATTATTATTTTAAACTCTCCATGATTTATCAAACAAAGTTTATAATTTATTGGAATAAGATTCAAATTGGCCACTGAACGAAAATAAAGTGCAATTAGGCCACTGAATATTCCAAATACATGCAGTTTCACTATATAGCAGGTTACCTTTCATTTAATCAGGTTACATGCTTATGTGGATGGTGAATTGACATTTTAAAATAAGTTTTTAATAATAATAATGTTAAAAATAAAAAATAAAATGCCTGCTTCCTTGTTTAAAAAAAAATTAAAAATACAATGCCTCTTGTTTGTTTGTTTGTTTGTTTTTTAATTAAAATTTTAAATTTTTTATTTATTTTATTTCTATTTTTAAAGTTTAGTATTAAAAAATATTTAAAAATTTAATTAAAAAAATAGAAATAAAAAATATACAAAAAATTTTAATTAAATTTTTAAATAATTTTTAATACTAAAATTTAAAAATAGAAATAAAAAAAATTTAAAAATTTAATTAAAAAAAAACAAGCAAACAAGTCGGCATTGCCTTTTTATTTTATTTAATTAATTTTTTTAAAACAAGGAAGCAGGTACTTAATTTTTTATTTTTAACATTATTATTATTAAAAAATTATTTTAAAATGCCAATTCACCATTCACATAAGCATGTAACCTGATGAAATGAAAGGTATCTGATGAAATTGCTTGTATTTGGAGTGTTCAGTGGCCTAATTGCAATTTATTTTCGTTCAGTAGCCTAATTGCATTTTTAAGTTACGTTCAGTGGCCAATTTGAAACTTATTTCTAATTTATTTGTAATTTAAAATAAGTTATAAATTCTAAAATAAGCTCTACCAAAATCCTTACAAAATTAACATAGAGCTAGCAACCCAAATGGAAAGAGGGAAAACCCCACTTTAGTTCACATAAATATTTAGGGAAAAGTTTGAAACCATTGATTATTACTCTATTTGTCTCATTTTACCGTTAAGTTAGTTTACTATTCATTGGTCAAAACAATTCTTTCTTATTTACTTTCTTTAATTTTTTTTGTGTGGTGTTTAATAGTACTTTTAATGCAGTTTCTAAATATATGAATTTTATATACTAATACTAAGTTTAATATTATGAAAACTTGAATTAAAAATAATTCTAGTTAATTCTCGTTAACCGAATCAGACACATAAAATGAGATGGGTGGAGTATTATTTAGTAATGAATAATACTCGATCGTTATCTTATTCTATAGTATGTAATTATTATTTGAATTAAATAGAACTAAAAAATCCACATAGATAGACACTATATATAATATGTGACTAACCAGCCAACTTATAACAGTAAACCTTCTCCAATATCTGCCTGCTCTTTCCTTGAATGATTGAAGATGTCGTATATGCAACCTATGATGACCTTAGGTCAAAAGTCATATAGTCAGTCAATATTGTAGGTCTATATAAAGGTTATTAGACTCTCAAGTAATAAAGGGGTTTTTTCTACTTCTCTTCTAGACACTCTCTAAACACTCTCTCTCTACAAGATTGAATAAAAGGCTACTTCGAGCCAATTTTTCAAGGGAGTCTCATCTTCATTTACTTTCATACAATTTTTATACATAATTTGTACACAATCTATGGATGAGAACAATTCGTTCCATCAATACTGTTGAATATATAGTTATGAAATTGTGAATGTAAAGTTCTATAATTGTGAATATAGAGTTCTAAAATTGTGAACATAGAGCTCTAAAATTGTGAACATGGACTCGAGTCCATCTTGCATGGTGGACCCGAGTTCATGGCATAACAACTGATTTAGTAGGATTGGGCTTAGTGACTTACTATTTATAATGTAAAATAAGATTGACCTTACTATTCATCATGTAATAACTAATAAGGATTGAGCTTCCTACTTCTAAGGTAACAAGGACTTCAATATGAAGCAGTCTAGCTAGGAGTTCTATTTTTTTTAGGGCACTCATCCCACTCGAATAAATAGATCCTCATACATAGGAAAACTTACAGACAATATTTAATAATATAAAATACTTATTCTCTCTCTATTCCTCTCTCTCTCTCTCTCTCTATATATATATATATATATATATATATATATATATATATATGTATGTATGTATGTATGTATGTATGTATGTATGTATAGTTATGCCATTGACCGCCCAAAAGTCATAAAACCAACAAATTGCATGAATTCTTGAAAAAAAAGAATTATTTAAATAAAATTAATTAATTAATTAAATACCTTCATGTTCTTGTGAAGCTCTTTTAATCGATTGCTCCCATTTCCGCCATTGTCTTATCTATGTATAAGAAAGTAAGATTGATATAATGAAATTAAATTCACACGAGGAAATAATTATTATATAATAATATTATTAATTTATTTCTATTCTATTAATAGAGATTATAGCTATTTAATTTTTTTTTTGACATTAGCAAATGCATAATATTTTTTTAAATTTGAAAAGTATTTACATGTATTATGTCACTCAAATGCACTACTTAATTTTCATAATCCAATCAATCACTTTTTCATCTCCTATATATTGCATTGCTACACTTTATTAAAAATTTTATGTTCTTTTGTTTTAGTTTATTTTCAACGGTGTAAAAGAAAATAAAGTTATCATCAACTATTAAGTATCAATTGAAATTAAAGAGAAGTAAAAATTTCTATATTAATATGTTTCAAATTATTATTAAGATTTAGTAATTAATTAAAATTAACAAAGCTAAAACTGAAAAATTAAAGAAAAGTTAGAAATTAGATATCCCACATTGCTAATTTTACTTTCGAGAGAGTATACTCTATAAAAAGGAAAATTTTATCATTTGCATAGTGCCAATTATGTTCTCAAATATCTCTTTTTGAATTGAAGAGAAATTTATTCTTTTTAAAACAAAAAACTGTTGAAGTTTAATTTTTTTAGAGTTTATTACTGAAATGGCCCCTCGACTATTACGAAATTATCAATTTGGTCATCGACAATTTTTTGTGCCCAATTAAGTCCCCCGACTTTAAAAAATTTAACCAATTTGGTCCTCCGTTTATTTTGCCGTTAAACATCCGTTAAATCGGGACCAAATTGGTAATTTTGCTATAGTCAAAGGACCATTTCAGTGAAAAATTAATTACCAATTTAGTCCCTTGACTATAGCAAAATTACCAATTTGGTTCCGATTTAACAGATGTTTAACTGTAAAATAAACGGATGACCAAATTGGTTAAATTTTTCAAAGTCAAGGAACTTAATAAGGCACAAAAAATTATCGAGGACCAAATTGGTAATTTCGCAATAGTCGAAGGACCATTTTGGTAATAAACTTTTTTTTTTTTTTAAATACCACTGACTCTTCTACAATGTAGTATATGTTCATATATGCTTTTTTAACCTATTGAAGCACAAAAAGGCAATACCGTCCCCACGGGGCTCAAACCTATGACGGCTCAAACTCACTTCCAATTTGGGGGAGTCACATTGTGCCTCTAGACCACATTGACTCACCCCAGAGTATCGAGTTAATTATTATTTTTAATTTTTAAAATTTTAGAGTTTTTTTTCAAAACAAAAATTCAAAGTGTTGCTCTAAGTAACATCTGTTTAGGATTGAAAATGGTAAGCTGCTAATGAGTTTTCAAATGGAACAATTTTTCCAAATGGTCTATCATGAATACTGTCCACAAAGAGATTTTCAAAATCTAAACTAGCAAATTAAAATAAGTATAATTCTATTAAGTTATAATTTCACATTTATTATTGATATAATGTTATATGAATATATTTTTATAATATCTTCATTATAATCTGTATTATTACTAAATGTTAATTATCTTTCAAAAATCATATTACTACTATACAGCAAAATATATAAAACATATATATTTTTAAAAAATCCAGAAACTGCCTTGGTAAAACTCAAGTTATTAAAATTCTAGATTGCCAAAGAGTAAGACTAAATTAAAGCCCCTACTTGATTATCTAGTACTCTTTAATTAACAATGTGTTTGGAAACCAAAAAAATAATTTCTGAAAAAATGAGTCATTTTTTATAAAATAGTTTTACTTTCAATTTTGGTTGCATTATGAAAATTGTCTTGGTGTGTTTGGTTCATTTTCTGAAAATTGAGTAGAATTGTATAATTAACATTTTAATTAATTTATTTAGAATATAAAATATTTATAATAATATTAAATATAATTTTATTTATTATTAAAAAAAACACTGCTTTTTGGCGGAAACCATAGGCGCAAGAAACCAAGACTGTCATTCTTGGGAACTTTCTTTTCCTCCAAAGCAAGCTTATTTTTCAAGTTAACGGAAAATAATTTCTGTTGACTTGATTTTCCAGACACATCCAAACACTGGAAATCCGAAAAATAATTTTCAAAAATCATTTTTCGACTTTCCAAACACACCCTTAATTAGTTAGATAGTGTCTTTAATTTAGGGCAGTCGTTAGCATTATCATTATACCGATATTTAGTATACAAATTAAACAAAAGTACAAATTAAATTTCCAAATAGTAGGGCAAGAGAAATTACCCTAGCTCCTCCGAGGAGCATGGTTGTGACACAGAAGATAACATGAGCAAGAGCCATAATAAATATAAATATGTGCAGTTGATGCAGCGCCTCCAACGACATCATCGGCACCTTTCCCTACATAAACGTAACAAATCAACAACTCTATCACCCAAAAAAAAAAAAAAAAAAAACAATCACATTCAAGTTGGTTAGGTAGGTTGTTAGGTTATTGATTTTGTAACCATAAAGTTACAAGTTCAATTCTTGTATCTACATTAACCCCTCAATTATTTTAAAAGATAGTTTTCCATCTTTTTTTTATTAAATGGACATTTTTACCCTTGACATAAGTGTTTTATTTATTTATTTATTTTTCTCTAACAAATTATTGCTTATATGTAGAGATGACCACGATTCAATTCAAACCGAACTCAAAGGTTCTGGTTACATGTAGAGATGACCACGACACAATTCAAACCGAACTCAAAGGTTCTGGTTACAATTCAGAATTGAAACTCAATATTTTGGTTTTGGTTTATTAAATTTAAAATCACAACTATTGGTTCCAGCTTTGAACCAAAAATAAAATAAAATAAATTAATTGTTGAATTTAGGCTATTTTAAAGACAGAAAATAATTTTTTTTAAAAAAAAGAATTGAACTAGCGCTTCAAACTGGAATCGAAGCTGTGAACTAGTGGTTTGGAATCCGAACCAAACCGCAATCATATCTATTTATATGTAAAAATTGAAATAAATACGAAAAAGAACATGCACCGCTTGTAAATATTATAATTATAATTTTAAACCGTACCAATGCTAGTAACATAATATTATAATTATAATTAATTATTATTAATGAATTATTTGTGTTTAAGTCTTAATTTTGTTACTAGCATTAGCTTAAAATTATAATTATAATATTTATAAATGGTATATGCTCTTTCTCGCCTTTATTATGATTTTCGTATATAAGTAATGATTTGTTGGAAAATAAATACTTATTTTTAACCGTAAAAATGTTCATTTAACATAAAAGAAAAAAAAACAACTTTTAAAATAATTAAAGGACTAAATATAAATAATTCAATGAGAAAAAGCTTTAAAAACATATAATTCAGGAGAAAAATTGACATTTTCCCTTATTATTAAACCCTCACGTAGTATTGTCAAAGTGGGTCGAAACCCACAGGTTGGTTCGCACCCGCCCCGCGATGGAATGGGTTAAGGCTACAAAAAACATGGCCCGCGAAGAAGCGGGCCTAACGGGCCTAGCCCGCTAAGGAACGCAACCCGCAATATTTTTTTATAAATAAATAAATAAATAAATAAATAAATATATATATATATATATATATATATATATATATATATGGGTCACACTTGTGTGAGACCGTCTCACGGATCCTTATTCGTGAGTCGGGTTGGGTCGGGTCGAAGCACCATGCAAATGTCATACTTATATGTGCAAGTGTCATACTTATATGCTCAAATATAATACTAATCAAGAATACAAATTTTGTTACTTATAAGAGAAAAAGTATTACATTTTTCATAATAAGTAATGTTGACATGTGTCCCTTACTTATAAGGGAAAAAATAATACTTTTGAGGGAAAATGTAACACTTTTTAATCGAAATGTAAAAGTATTGTATTTTCCCTTAAAAGTATTACATTTACCCTTATAAGTAACAAAATTTTTATTCTCGATTAGTATTACATTTGAGCATATAAGTATGTCATTTGTGCGTATAAGCATTACATTTTCATCTTGACCCACCCAACCCGACCCGTCTCACGGTGAGACGGTCTCACACAAGTTTTTGCCTATATATATATATATATATATATATATTTTGATGTGTACACAGTACGCAGTGTATATATACACTGTGTACTATGTACACATCAATATATATTCATATTCATGTGCACACATTTAAAAAAAAAAAAGCAAAGCTAAAAGCTCGCGGTCCGGCCCACGGAACACGCCAACCCGCACGGGGCGGACTAAGACGGTACGAATCCTATCCCGCGGGCTTAACGAAACGGTCCACAAAAGCCCGCCAGAAATTAAGTTTGCGGTGGAACGGACCGATCAGCTTTGACAGTACTCATTCATAGTCTTGGTTACAGTTAAACCGACACGTACTACATCCTTGTCATAATCGTGGTCGACTAAATCCTAGCATACATTATTCAGGTCAATTATAACCAATTCAATACGCACCTGTATATACTAATACAGAATATAATTATGATATCATTTATGAAACTAAAAAAAAAAAAAAAAAAAAAAGAAAGAGAAAAAAAGGAGTAGAGAAGCAATTAAAAGAAAAGTCCTATTACATGTAATCCATATTTTTACTTCATCATTTTTATTCCTGATGTGTTAATGGATGATTAGTTATTTTCATCTTATATATGGGTCCCAAATAAAATATCAATATCAAAATCTTGTGAGAGCAAGTAAAAGTTGGGAATAAAATTTAGAAATAGAAGTAGTATTTTCCTTAAAAGAAATTCCCAATTAGCAGTTAGCTGATTAGTACGTGAGTGAAGTGATAGTACGTACGTAGTACATTGAAGGGTTATGGTATATATATCAGTGTTGTAAAAGTCGGTCTAGACGGCCGCCTAAGTGCGTTTTCAACCCTAGGTGGATTTTAGTCGGTCAGTCGACTAGGCACCCTAGGTGTCAAGTTGGCACTCAACTCGGACGAGTGATTTTTTTTTTTTTAACCTACTTGGTTACTTCTCTTCTACCTTCGTCTAACCATGTACTCAATTAACCATCTAACATATGTAACTAACTAGTTTGGGATTATAACGGTTTAAGAACTCCCAGCCTAAGTGGGAAAATTGGGGACAATATACTCATGAGATTACCCTGCCGCTTAGGTGGCGCCTAGGCGTTGAGTTGGCACTCAAGGGGGAGTAGTTTCTTTTGCCTGCTTGCTTACTCCTCTTCTATATTTCTTCAGCCATGTACTCAACTAACTATATAACATATGTAGTTGACTAATTTGAAAAATTATAACAGTCTAACAACTCTCAGTCCTGAGTAAGAAAAGTGAAGATAATATACTTAAATTACTCTGCCGCTTAGTTGGCGTCCAACTAGCCCTTTCTGCAACATTGATATATAGATTATACCTTGCGTGCACAATTTTGTATGCTTTTGTCATGAGTGGTCAAAAGCCTTCTCATCATGGTGGTAGCGTGTTGGGCGGGAGTTTCCTCCTCAGACCGCCGTTTTTTGCATGGAAGCATGATGGTTGCCAAATGGTGAGGAATGCACATGTATTTTGTTAGCCCTTGTGACACCGTCAACAGCAGTGAAATAAATCCTAAAAGCATCAACTCTGCACAACACAACCAATTTATGATTTATGAATAACTAATAAAATCGAATTGTCAAAAAAATTTGCGATCAAGTGGCACAATCCTAAATTTTTCAAATGAAAGGTCGTAGCAAATTTAAATTTTAGTGGGGCATTGACCTCCTTGTACTTCAATAAGTTGAAAAAATATGTATAAACAGATTGAGAAAGTATGTATAAACAAATACTATACTGTAATAGAGTCAATAATAAAAAAAAATTCAATTTTTGAAATCATTCATCATATCCGGTTCAAGAAATTGAGGCTACCCTACGAGCCACTTTTATATA
>NXFB01002150.1:2514-12793 GCA_002525835.2 Ipomoea batatas
ACCAGGATTGGTAGTAAAGTTAGGGGAAGTATAGGTTGCGAGATATTGGGCCTATACGAGTCCTAATCGGCCACATCCCCACCCTTGGTCCGGGGTTACAAGGTTGGGAAGAAGTGGTAGACTATGTGTTTGTAAAAATGCCCCAACCACCACCTAAGGAACTAGGAANAAATGAGTGGCTGTGTTGTTGGGTGAAGTTTCTTTTAGCCTGTGCACCTGATGCGGGGTTTGTCAAGGGGGTGATAGAGCTCGTTTTGGGTGTGGCCGTAGCACCTTGGGTTGTACGGCAAGCCAGACTCCTCGGGATGTACGGTAAGCCGGCCTAGGGGTGTTACATTGTTTCCCCTTTTGTTCTGAACATTGTTGGAGTATTTTGTTGGGTATTTTACCATGTCTTTGGAGTATTTATTCATGCCTTTTGTTGGGTATTTTACCATGTCGTTGGAGTATTTATTCATGTCTCTTGGTCCCTCTTTTGTACTCTTGCCTTGTTGATTCCTTGATTATGTTATCTTGGAGTTGGTTTGTGTTCATAGTTGAGATGAACCCTTTGGTTGGTTGTTTTGGGCTGAGTTGGAGTATGATTATGTGGTGGTGGATCTTTGGGTATCCTTTGGTGGTTGATGGGTGAACTAACTGTGCTATTATTGCTATGTTTGGGCTTGTATGCCTCTGTGATTGGACTTTGGTCCCTGTGATTGGGTTGATTACCCCTGTGATTGGACTTTCGTCCCTGTGATTGGACTTCGGTCCCTGTGATTGGGTTCTTACCCCTGTGGACTAACTGTGGTTGGGTTTTGGTATGATGGTTGGTATGGTGGTTTGGGAGGTTGGAGTTGAGAGTTCTTTCTTGGTATTACGTACTTGTGAGTTCCTAGTGATTATTCGGTTAATTCGTATTTCAGTTGATATCTCGTTGTTCCTTGTTATGGTTTGGTTGGTTCCTTTATGGTTGTTATTTCAGTTGGTATCTTGTTTATGGACTTGTTGTCTTATACATTCGTTATTGAATATCGGTTTCGTTTGGAGGAGTCTTGGTTTGCGATTCTTTCAGTTTATCATTGTTGAGTATCCGTTTTAATTAATGAACAGTTCGTTGGTGTGTATATTCTATACGGGTGTGTAAACTTATTTACAAGCTTATGTATATCTATACTTCCTTGCGGGTGTGAATGGTGGTTACTTAGCAGTCTTTTGCTAATGGTTCTTTGTGTGTTTTCCAGGTTTGCAATAAAGTCTATGCGCGAGCGCGATAGTGTATGCCTGTATGAGGACGCGTAGACTAGTCGTTATGTTTCTAGACTTGTGTTTTGGGCCTGTGTGCCGTTTTAAGATTCTATGTACTCTGGTTTAGTTTTTGGATACTTGGTGACATGTTTTGAGGATTTTTATCTATACAGTTCAGTTCCTTTGGTTAGCCTGTGCATCTAGGCTGTGTTTTCTTACCTAGATGTGGAATGATGCCCCTTAGGTTTTAATTCGCTTCCGCTATGTTATGTTTTATAGTTGAGATAGGCAGCTATTTTGTTAAGTTTTATCTATCTCAGCTTGTGTAAAGTTGGGGTGTCACATGACGCCTATCGGTGATGGTGTCGTGGGCTCCCTTCATAGATACCTAGTTGCATTGCCTAAAACACCTAGTAGTAGTATCAAACATGAGACCTAGATAGGACAACCATCTCCTTTCTTTCTTTAATTGATTACTTTTGTTTTACTTTTGTTAAACCTCTTCACCATGATTTCTTTTGCTTTAAGTAAATCTTGTAACTCTTGTCTCTTAACATCATAAATGTCACACGCTTGATTCGGTTCCAATTTTCCATCCCTGAGAACACGACACTCGGGGATCTTACTCTCCGTTTTATCACTATCCACACCTCCAACTAAAACCAAAACATCAAAACTACAACACCACTAATATACATAACTCTCAAGGACATAAAAAGACTCCCACTTCATGGCAAATCTTCTGGGTTGATATTTATCTTGATTTTCTTCAATTTACGAACAGGATAGGTAGTAAAGTTAGGGAAAGTATAGTTTGCGAGATAATGGGCCCATAAGAGTCCTAATCGGCCACATCCCCACACTTGGTCCGGGGTTACGAGGATGAGGAGAAGTGGTAGACTAAGTGTTTTTAAAAATGCCCCAACCGCCTAAGGAACTGGGTGTCCGAAATGTGACGCCTCTCGGTGATGGTGCCGTGGGCCCCCCTTATAGATAACTAGTTGCATTGCCTAAAACACTTAGTAGTAGTATCAAACATGAGACCTAGATAGGACATCCATCTCCTTTCTTTCTTTAATTGATTACTTTTGTTTTACTTTTGTAACACCTCTTCACCATGATTTCTTTTGCTTTGAGAAAATCTTGTAATTCTTGTCTCTTAACATCATAAATGTCACACGCTTGATTCGGTTCCAATTTTCCATCTTTCAGAACACGACACTCGGGCATCTTCTTCTCCGTTTTATCACTATCCACACCTCCAACTAAAACCAAAACATCAAAACTACAACACCACTAATATACATAACCCTCAAAGAACATCAAAAGACTCCCACTACATGGCAATAAATGGCAAATCTTCTGGGTTTATATTTATCTTGATTTTCTTCAATTTACGACCAGGATAGGTAGTAAACTTAGGGGAATTATAGGTTGCGAGATATCGGGCCTATACGAGTCCTAATCGGCCACATCCCCATCGTCGGTCCGGGGTTACGAGGCGGGGGAGAAGTGGTAGACAAAGTGTTTGTAAAAATGCCCCAACCCCCTAAGGAACTGGGTGTCCGAAGTGTGACGCCTCTCGGTGATGGTGCCGTGGGCTCCCTTGATAGATACCTAGTTGCATTGCCTATAACACCTAGTAGTAGTATCAAACATGAGGCCTAGATAGGACAACCATCTCCTTTCTTTCTTTAATTGATTACTTTTGTTTTACTTTTGTCAAACCTCTTCACCATGATTTCTTTTGCTTTGAGTAAAATCTTGTAACTCTTGTCTCTTAACATCATAAATGTCACACGCTTGATTCGGTTCCAATTTTCCATCCCTGAGAACACAACACTCGGGGATATTGTAATACCCCGTATTTTATTAACATTATTATTTTATCCTAAGGTATTGACATACATGAGTTATGATCTCCCGATACTTCAAAAGAATTTTTATAAGTAAGTATAGTTGTTATTAAGCTGTGATCGTATGTCCAGGTCACGAACCGTAAAAATTTTAGGAACTAGTATTTGGATTTGTTTGTCCTAGAAAATAGATTTCTAGACACCATACCATTATTCTTGAATTTCCTATTGAATTAAATTAGCCAATAGCCGCAAAAATTTTATTTTTATCGTACATCGCAAAATTTCGCGGTGTACCGAACCTAGCCCAAATTGGAGCTTTTGACTGGAAAAAATTGTGGTTTCAAGAAATATTCTATTTAAATTATTTTCTACCGAAAATTCATCTGTTTTGACCCCGAACTGTCTAAATTAAGATATTTTCTTAAAGTCACCAATAGGAATTTGACATTTGTCACCCAATTATTACTCAAAGAAAAATGATCTTGTTTATAAGGATCTTTCTCCCATTTTTTGACCATTTGGACGAAAAAAATAAGAAGGAAAAGGGAGGAGAAGTTTCATCATCTTCTTCACTAAGCTTCAACTACCATAGCCAATTCTTTCACCAAAGTCTCCAAACGTTCGGTAAATCTTCGTTTTTATTCGGTAAATAGTTATATTTTCCTCTCTAGAGCATTAATTTGAGAGTAATTTCTTGAAATCTCTTGTTATGGTGATGATTTGAATCTAGGGTTTCAAAGTGAAATTTGGGGAAAATCATCCAAAGTTGTTCCTAAGGAATTGTGGCCACTTTGAGGTAAGGAAATTCCTTACGTTGGTTGAGGTTTCTTGAAATTGAGTAATTGATAGCAATTGATGGATTAGGGATGTTGATTTGAATATGTTTTTATACATGGTGATGGCTGGTAAATGCATGTACATATCATATTTATGGCCATATAGGCTTATACTTGTGGAAATAGAGAAAGGAAAATCAGGGTAGATTCTGGCAGTAACTTCCGTGAATTTTTGGGAAAAATCGGTAAGGTATTTTGANAAATCATCTAAAGTTGTTTCTAAGGGTTTGTGACCACTTTGAGTTAAGGAAATTCCTTAAGTTGGTTGAGGTTTCTTGAAATTGAGTAATTGATAGCAATTGATGAATTAGGGATGTTGATTTGAACATGTTTTTATACATGATAATGGCTGGTATATGCATGTACATATTATGCTTGTGACCATATAGACTTATACTTGTGGAAATAGTGAAATGAAAACAGGACAGATTTCTGGCAGTAAGTTCCGTGAATTTTTGGGAAAAATCGGTAAGGTATTTTGACCCAATTTTTTTTACATGTAGTTCTATAAGTGTAGAAGCTACCATAAAAATTTCATAATTTTTGGAGTAGTATAAGTATGGTTTTCGGAATTTGTCCCAAAACTGGTCCAGAGAGGAAGAATTCTGGACAGCACACTGCCAAGGGCAAAAATGTAATTTTCTGTGTGTTAATTCGTGAACCTAGGTGACCAAAACTTTTTATGAACATCAAGTACTATGAGTTAGGGTTCTACCATAAAAATTTCAAGTGAATAAGAGTTCGGAAACTATTCTTACCGGCTCAATCTTTCAGACTGCGCGAAGCTGAAATTTCTGAAAAGAAATGGTTAGAATCAATGTCGTTAAAGAAAAAAGAAAAGGAAAACCCATATGTTTNTATATGAGGATGATAGTCCTAGTTTGTGATTGTTTAGACTTGGTTTTGTTGGGCCTGTGTGCCATTGAGACATTATGTTCCTTTTGTTAGAGATTTGAGTACTCATGACTATGGATTATGTTTGAGGATTGTTATTATTTCAGTTCTATGATATGACAGCTTAGTTTATTCTTGTGCTTAGCCTGTGCATCTAGGCTATGATTATACCTAGGTGTGGCATGACGCCCTTAAGTTTAAATTGCTTCCGCTATGTTTGGTTTGTTGGTTGAGATGGGCAGCTTTTATGTTGAGTTTTTAGCTATCTCAGCCTATGTGAGGTTGGGGTGTCACAGTTGGTATCAGAGCCTGTGTTGAGGTCTGAGTAGAGATCCTAAGGTTGAACTTTTGAAACTCTAGGACTTGATCAGTAGCAATTAAGATGTTTTGAGAATCCTAGGATGTGTGAATTCTAGGAATCGCGGTGAGGACGCGCCTTATCTGTTTATGTTATTCGTGCTTTGATAACCTCGTTGTTTTGCAGCTTGCGGCTCGTCTTCCCGGGTAAGTCTTAATCGCTTTTAGTTACGTTGCCTCGTTTTAGCTTTGCCTAGGAGCCTGCTTTAGATTAGGAATGAGTAGTTAGTTGGTACGAGACGTTGGATGGCACCGTGTGCATCGAAGCAAACAGAAGATCTGGCGGCTCGTCAAAGAAGATTAATCTGCTCGCAACCTGGAGTCAACGACAACGGTCTACGTTCTTCAGGAATGGCGTCCTCGCGCGTGTAGCCTCATCTGCAAGATCTTCGTTAACTTCAAGACTTGAAGAACATGTTTCGTGGAGCTGAAGTTCGTTGCAAGACGAAGGACGCGATAGGACCTCGAAGACTGAAGACTCGAAGACCCTCGGCCTTGAGGGAACGTCAGTGGCGGGTGCCGACGCGTCAAGAAAAAGTTACAGTACGCCAAGTAGGAATTGGAAGATCGGCCATGAGGAGTCTCGTGTAAACACTCGAAGGAACGATGGCAAGAACGTATTAAGGAATAGCGAGACAAGCCAGTAGAAGATCAAATCGTCAAAAGATCAAAACCAACGGAAGTGAACCTGAAGGCTAGCTTAATCCTCGGGTATTTTAAGGAAGAGTTATCTATACTCGCGTTTCGTCAGAAGCAAGAGTTAAAGCACGCCAACCAAGAGCTTTCGGGATTAGTGATGAAGAGTCTCGTGCGAGCTAAACTCGGAGTTAACGTTACATGAAGAATTATAATTCGAGGTCGTGATTCGCGGACCTTAAGGTAGTCCTACCTATCCCTGAAGCGACAACGAAGGAACAAGTTAGAAGTTGCAACCTTCAAGACAAGGAAGATCAAGTCAAGTAGAAAGGGCACTGAACGCTTAAGATCCCCGAAGATAAGAAGAAACGCCGTAAGCAAGTGGTGTATGGCTCCGTGGAGTAGACCTCGTGTAACCTTTTCGGTACACCTTGAATGTGGTTTCTTGTGCAAGAGCTTAAGGAAGTAACCTCGGTTTCTAAAGATCACAATTACCCATAAGCGAATCCCCTTTCAAAAACCGAGCGATACCCTTCTAGTGAACCTATCTTTTCATAAAGCTTCCTCGAAAAATCTTTCGTTCTGTACCATCGGTCATCAGTGGTTCATCACCTTCAGCCTCTTTTGGAGAGATAAGGTTATGCGAACCGTAGGTTGCATGTGGAGCTTATTCGAATCTCAAGTCAGTGCTGCATGGGAAGCAAGATAAGATCCATCAATCAGTCAGAGTGTCGTAATCGAATCATCAAGCTGTGGAAATCGCTTAGAGTTGAGAAGACTCCATATCCTTCTTAAAACAGACTTCTTCCTTGTCCCCTGAAATCCCAATTATCCCTCCATAGCGAAATCCCTTCTCTTTATTCTAATCAGTATTCTTACCTATTCTTGGAAACTAAATTCCCCTTGTTTCTCGAAATTCTAAATGTCTTCTTGGTGAAACGTCCCTTCTACTTATTCTAAATCTCTTTCTCATTTTCGCTCGACACTGGGTTTCTCTTTTCCCTTGAGAAAGTGCATACCTTATTGCTAAGGAATCTTTTCTATCTTACTGGATCTCCTTGCTATTGTCCCTTACATTCAAATTCCTCTCACTCCCTTGGAAATTGTATATCCTTCCGTTCAGACAACCTTTCGGTTTATCTCATTCTTCTCCCATTTCAAGATTGAATTTCTTTCTCCCCTTGACGAGTGGAATACCCTACCGTTGACAAATCATTTCGCCTTCCCAAACCCCGTTCTTAATTCCTTTCGAAACCTAATTTCTTTCACCTCTCGGAGTAAAATAAATACCCTATCATTAAAGAACCATTTCCATCTTTCTAGACCTCAGTACTACCGACTCTTGGAACCGAATCTCTCTCATTCCCGTGGGGAATGCACACTCTCTTTTATTAAAGCATCCCTTTCTATCCATTCTAAATCTCCTTCTCACCTTTGTTGGGAAATAAACTCCTCTCTTTTCTTTGGGAAATTGAAGACCCTACCATCGAGAAATCAGTTCTGCCTCTCTAAGACCTCGCTCTTAACTCCTCTTGAAACCTAATTCTTCCCTTTCCTTGAGTAAGTTGAATATTCCACCATTGAGAAACTCGTTCTGCGTTTTCAATCTCATTCTTATCTTCTCTCAAATTGAATTTTCTTTCTTACCTTGAAGAGTTGAATACCTTATCATTGACAAACCGTTTCTGTCTTCCGAAACCTTATTCTTAATCCCTATTGGAATCTAATTTCCTTCTTTTCCTCGAATAAGTCAATACCCTATCGTTGGAAAACTCTATCGGTGTCTTCAATCTCATGCTTATCTGTTCTCGAAGCCAAGTTCCTTTCATTCCTTCTCTTCTGTTAAAAGAACTCGATGTTCCCTTGATTGAGAAATTCCTTGAACTCGGCAAACCTCATTCTCATTTTCTTTCGAAGCCGAGTTCTTCTCTTTCCCTTAGAAAACGTGGCATTTCCTTTTATTGAAAAATCATTTCCAACCTCTCAAACGTTGCTATTATTCGCCTCTTGAAAATATCTTGTGCAAGGTGACAATCCTATTTTCCTAAGTTGAAACCTTGATAACTCTCGATTCAATTATTAACCAATGTTGTTCTTGAACCTTACACCTTAAACCTTTCATTCCCTGTTTCCGTTGGATCAAAATTTTCTAACCGGACGTATACTATATATTCCTTTTTCCTATATATACTATTGTACTAGTTTTAACTCTCTGTCCCCAAAACGTTTTTCTGAGCTTCGGGGACGAAGCTCCTTTTAAGGGGGGTAGAGTGTAACACCCCGAAAATTCCTACTACTCTTTTGAATATTATAAGGGGTTATTTTCTTATTAAATAACCATTTAAATAATTATAAGTATAATTATTTCCTGGGCTTGGATTATATACTCTTGTATCTATATACATATAGTTTATTGATATGACTAAATAATAAAAGTCTATAGCCCAATATTCTATAGTTATATATATATTTCTTACCTAAACAATATTATTGAAGCCCACATGAATTATATTCTTAAGGACTATATTATAAGTCCATAGTTATGATCATATATATATTATAAGTTATAGTGTTGACCCAACTACTCTAAACACATAGTTATAATTATATATATATTATAAGTTATAGACCATGGTTAATGATCCAACCCAATTCAATGATCCAATGCTTAGCCCAAACCCAAATAGGAAACCTACCCTAAATGGTAGCTTCCCAATTTAGTAATAGCAGCCATGTCCTTCCATCTCTTCACCTCTGCCTCACGTCTCTCTCTCCGATCTCTCTCTCGTCTCCCTCACTCGCTAAAGAACAAACTGCTATGACCGAGGATTCCCGGCAGCCTGCAGCAACGACGATCAACTCCGGCGAGCTCCCCAGCCACCTCTCGCTTCTCCGGACGTCGACGGCATGCAAGTCACCGGCAGTGGCGACGTAGACGAAGCTCTGTTCCGTCGGGCGTAGCTTGCGGCGGTAATAGTCCCGGTGGCGGTCATTCCTCTCCGACCAGCGTAGACAGCCGTGGTGGAGGCTTCCTCTTCCCCTCTCGACGAAGCAGCATGCGACGACAATGGCGAAGCAGGGCAATGGCCTTCATCGGCAGCGGAGCGTCGCGACGGGATGGACCTCCCCGTCACCCTCCTCCGTTCGGCGGCAGCGGCGAAGCTTGGCGGACGCCTCTCCTCCGTGTGAAGAGCGAAGCAGGGTAGTGGCGGAAGTGTGGCCGGTGCGAGGCGACGGTGTGGATCGACGGAGGTTCTTCTCCTGTTCACAGCAAGCGAAGTGATGCGGAGCATGGCAGCGGCGTGATCGTCGTCCGTCTGAGAAGGCCGGCAAGCATACAAAGGCCTTAGCCTTGTGGTCGCGGATCTAACCAAATGAACCGAAGCGGTGTAGCGGCGTAGTGCTCGGGTGCGGAGCTGATGGGCTCGGGTTCGAACCCCTGCTGGCGCTGGACTGGCATATTAACAGTTTTAAGGTGATATTGGTTTATTCTTGCTAGGCTTATAAGTTTTAATAAGTGTCATAATATCATAAGATTAGATTAGGTTAGTATTTTGATCGTGTCCTCGTTATGTTAGTATGGTTAGAGTTAGGATAATATTATTGGTTATATTATATTAGCTTTGAGCATGGATTATAGGTTATAAGGGACCGATTAGGATTATTAGTATCCTTGTTATTAATAGTTAGTGACGGTGTTAGAATTATATTAATTCTTCAGGTTCGTGAGTATGAACCGAGCTTTGAGTTTGACGTTGCTTTGGATTATTACGCTTTTGGAATTAATTACGCTTCAAAGGTAACCATCCATGTCCATCAAAACTATTTTATTCCCCTACTCTATATGTATTGATCTTGGTGTTGGAAATCCTGAAAAATTATTGTTGTATAGCATATTTCTTGGATGTTTCTTGTTGGATTTCATCTTGATCTTTGTCATGTGTTGTATGATCAATGATGTTATGGATTTACTTATTTTTGGACTCTAAATTAGATGAAATGTGAGTGTCTTTGGTCTGATTTTGTATTCTGGAAATGGTATTTGTTCATGTCTACTTTTGGTTCTGGAATCTGGGAATGGGGTTGACCTTGCGGAAGACCCGAACGGCACAATGTAACCCGCTAGGGCGATCCGCAAGGTGGTAACGGAGGTGTCGGGCGGAAGGGAGTGGCCCGTTGAGGGAGGCCGCCTCCTTCTCGCGGAGGAGACCGGCGGATGACAGTGTTCCGTTGAGTGGCTCCGCTAGTTCACTGGGAGTTCGATTCCAGTGAGCGATTTCTCTGTTGTTGTTGTCTGTTGTTGGTCTTTTGTTTCAGAGCATTGTTGGATTGTTTTGTTGGGTATTTTACCATGTTATTGGAGTATTTATTCATGTTATTCATTGAGTATTTGATGCCTTGGTTTGGAGTATTGATTCATGTCTTTGGTTCCCTCTTGTTGGTGTTCTTGGTCTATTAATCCTTTGATTC
>NXFB01002154.1:0-12775 GCA_002525835.2 Ipomoea batatas
TTTGGGAAGAAGACAACGTTTTTGAGTGAAAAAAAAAAATCTAATTTTTCTCGGCTTGTAAATAACTGCCCAAACACACAACTTATATAGGAGATGTAGGATTAAATAGCATTTAATCATGGCATTAATCTGATAATAAAATCAATCATATAACCCCTGTAACCGCAGACCATTATCTAATAATTAATTCTTTTATTTAAAATTAGAACTAATTCAAAATTATTTCCATAACAAATGAATTAAGACGCTAAACGGTCACTACTCGAATCGTACACGAGACGAGACAAGACAACGAGGGGTTAAGTATTCTGCCAAACCCGAGTTGTAGTGGCTCTGTGTTGAAAAACATATACGGAAATGTGGCATAACTAAGCCTGCAAGGCCAGCCAAGAAATTCGTGCCGGCACACACGAGTCAAGCCTTTCCAGACTCGAGAGCCTCTATGTTATACAATTCAATAAGTCTTAGAAAAGCTCTTGTATAAATGGTGGTGTTGAGCATACAATATATCAAGACTCAGTCAAACAAAGCCAATATCCAACAACGAAAGCATAATACAATAACGAATCATAACCGAGATACCAACTGAACAACAATCCCAAAAGGAACCAACCAACCTCAACGAGAACCACAAGATAACAACCGAGTAACACACAAGGACTCACAAACAACCAACCAAGAAAGAATCCCAACCAAGAAAGAATCCCAACTCCAACCTCCAAACCCTCAAACCCACTATCAAGCCAAGTCAATCTCATAGTCAGAAGTCAGAAGTCAAGAGTCAGAACCCGAAATACCGGTACGCAGGGACCGAAATCCAAAGTCAGAAGTCAGAACCCGAAAAACCGGTACGCAGGGGTGATGAGCCCAATCACAGGGACCGAAGTCCAATCACAGGGACCGTAGTCCAATCACAGGGACCGAAAGTCCAATCACAGGGACCGAAGTCCAATCACAGGGGTAATCAACCCAATCACAGGGACCGAAGTCCAAAGTCAGAAGTCAGTAATCAATAGTAGCACAGTCAAACCATCCAACAACCTCCCAACGTTACCAACAAACCACCACCACATACTCATACTCAACTCAACCCAAGAACCATCACTCAGAGTGCTCATCGCAGATATGAACACCAACCAACTCCCAAATAATAGACTCATACAAAGGACTAAGAGGTATGAATAAATATTCAGAATCAAGGTAAAAATAACCAATAGAATACTCCAACAAACTTCAGAACAAAGAAGGAAACAAACAATGGATCACTCACCTCCACCAACCACTACCCTATTACTCTTACAGAAGACCCCAGCGGTTACATTATCCCACTAGAGTGCCCCGCAAGAGCAATTTCCCACACACCGAATCAGACTCAGCTCAGAATACAAAGAAATGTTCCAGAATACAAAGATCATATCACAATACACAACCATTTCATTCAACAGAGGTCAAATAACATGGAAATCCAAACTAACAAATAATCATAACAACACTAGGCAAAGGATCAAGACACAAGTCCAAGAATCCAATAGACACAATCAATAATGGGCTAATAATCAAGGAATTTCAGGATTTCTAACACCAATTAATATCATATAGAGTGAGTGTAAAAATAGATTGTCCATAATAGCAATAATCCTATAATCCAAGCTCAAAGGCTAATGTAGTATGACCATACGAATTATACTTAATCTAATTACTAATTAATACTAAAGACAAGTTATGACCAATAATACTAATCTAAGCTACAACATTATAGCTAACACTATACTATAAGCTTAATTAATAAACCATAATATTACCTTAAAAGGATTAATAATCTAGCTCATGCGCCTCCAGAGGGTCGAACCCGCGCCTACCAGCTCCACACACGAGCACCACGCCGCTACACCGCTTCGGTTCATTTGGTTAAATCCGCAACCACAAGACTATGGCCTTCGTATGCTTTGCCGGCCTTCATAACGGACGAGATCAAGTCGCCGCCATGCTCCGTTGCATCCTATCGGAGGGGAAGCCTCCGCCATCCTCTGCCGTTGAGACAAGCCGCCACCATCTTCCGTGAGAAAGCACGTGTCGACAGTCACCCTCCGCCGCCGCTACGTCGAGGAGAGAGACCACGCCAAAGCACCACCGTCGTCACTACCGCTCACCCTGTTGCTGCTTGGAGAACGCCGGAGCAGGTCGTCGACATTGCCAATCACCAACGAGTTATGAGTCGCAAGAGCCGCTACCCTGCTCTGCCGTGCGTCGTCGGGAAGACAAGGGAACACGGTCGCCACGTCGCCCGCTGCCCCGCCACCTCCTCGCCTCACTCTGCCTCGTCCGCCCATCTGCCACCGTCGACGGGAGAAAGGACCGCCGCTACCGCCATTGCTCGGCGAGGAAAGGAGAAGGGAAGTTGATGCTCTGCCCGTCGCTGCCGTGATGCACCGCCCCAACTACCGCCAAGGTCTCTTGCCGTCGGAGATGGAGGTTCAAGCTCGCCGGAGATGTTCTTGTTGCCGTTCTCGCCCGAGCTCCGTGAACTGAAACGGGGCCGTTACCGAGCCGCCTTCTGCTTGCCGGAAAACGGAGAAGACCGAGGGGAAAAACCGGTGACCTCCCTGGTCGTTGCTTGACGTTGCCGTTGCCGTCGGAAGGAATAGAGAAGGGGGAGGTAGGGTCTCGCCACCGTCGCCGTGCCCCTTCCTTGTCGCCGTTCTGCCGTCAACCACCTACACCAACACCCACCGCCGTGAAGCCGCAGCCGGAGGACGTGTCATCCAGCGCTTATCTTGCGAGAAAGAGAGCTAGCGTAACAGAGATGAAGGGATTTTCCTTGGCTGCTAAACGTATAATATATCTATAGGTAATGTGGTAGGTTTCCCAATTAGGAAGCTTCCATTTTGGGCTAGGTCAAAATTAGAAGCTTGGGTCAAAACTATATATATATATATTGGGTTTGGGCTAAAGCATATTAGGAAAAGCTATATAGTTTGGACTAAAACAATAATAGAGATTGGGTCACAACTAGCTATAGATAATTAAAATTGACTTAGGATATTTTATTGGTCCATAAGTCCATAGTAGAAATCATGGGTTAAAATATATTTATATAGATACATACCTAATTATGGGCTCAATAATAATATTTATGTAGGAAATATATACAACTATAGAAATATTGGGCTAAAGGCTATTATTATTAACCATAACAATAAATTATATATATATAAGAGTATACAGTCCCAAGCCCATAGGAAAACAATTACATATATATATATATATAATTATTCTAATAATTACTTAATAAGAAAATAACCCCTCATTTTAAATATTTATAATTAAAATAATAATAGGGAAAATGCGGGGTGTTACATCAGTAAGCACTATACAAGAAAGTGAAGCTCGTACTTGAGGCCAACCAAAGTCTTTCATTAGCCTAGGGTTGGGTTGAGGGCGTGGTTGAGGGGGTTGAGGAAGTGCATCCATAGTGGTGTTTGTTTCTTGTGGGTCGAAAAGGTAAAGGCTTTTTATTTTTTCTATCAATGTTGTCATCCGAAGCCAACAATGTAGGTTTTAAAGAACGACAGCCTTGCATAAAATAAAAACACAAATAAACTAACAAGCAAACAAATAAATAAATAAAATATTCAATTCAGCATAAAAGGAAAAAACTAAACAAATACTAAGCACTTTTTTAAAGCAAAATTAAGCAAAGGAAAAAAAAATTGCACAATATATAATTCCCTGGCAACGGCGCCAAAATTGATTGACAATTTTAATAAGTCCTCGCAAGTGCACGAATCAATTGCAGTATAGTCCCACAAGGAATTAATACTATGAAATTTAAAGACTTGAAAATAATTGACTTAAAAATTTAAAGGGTTCAAAATGCAATAAGTGCAGTATCAATAGTGATAACTAAATCAAATGCTATGTAGAAAAAAAAAACAAGAAATGAAATAAGCACTACTTGAAAACCTTTGACAATAAGATTGCAAATAAGTTAAGAGATAACAAGAGAAAAGAAACTTTAAGATCATAAATATACCATTACAATAAAGGAATTTCGATTAACAAATAATTGAGCACTTACGATTGTGCTTAGCATTGTAATTCATACAGTAGGCATTAAGAAGTTAAGAACTGTGGACATCAACACTAGTAGTGTAGTTCATACTAACATAATGAATTGAAATGGTAATTACTAATGAGACAATTTTAATTAAAAGCAAAAGAAAGGAATCAAATTAGTTATTGCCTTCTACACATTAATGCTGCTACCAACTTAGAAATTATGCACTAAAATCAAAGCTCCACAAATCAAAATATTCAAAACTACAAATTGAGAATTGAAGAGTAAATGAAGTGTTGCAAAGTGATGAAAAAAAAAGAACTAGAATTTTGCTCAGAAAATTAAAAATTGAAACCTGGGAATAAAATCACCAGCTACTGCCACCAAATTGAATTTGAAATTGCCAAATGATGCGTACGCCAAATTGGAATCAGTATTGTTTCGATGGAGAGAGGCCACAAAGAAATTGCAAAGTTGCTGTACTTGGAGATCACGTACCGCCGACCGGAGTTGAATCTCTGAAGAACCGAATTCCGTCGCCGTCGAACGTCCACCTCACAGGACTGGTCTGGGTAATTTTTGTGATGAAAATGTAATGCCCTTCCTTCAATCGGCTTCCCCTTTTATATTGCTTTGTTCCAACCGCTTCTCCGATTACACAATTTCCACCCATAGATTCAGTTGCGCAGACGACGAAGACCGAGGAACAACATTGAAGCTTCTCGCCCGTTCGAAAATTCAGCCAAACAATCGAAAAGACTGAAGCCTTTACCGTCCATGTCGCATCTGTTCATCGCATTCTCTCATTTGCGTCGGAAGTCTTGCGTTCCCCTCTTTCAAAATAATAATAATAATAATAATGTTAAAAAAAAAATAATAATAATAATAATAATAATATATCTTATTGAATTGGGTTAAAAAATTATTAGGCTAACAAAATTTATTAACAAAATTGATTTAATAACAAAAATAACCCAAAGTTAAACAAAATGAATAAAACTACTTATAACAAAAATAAATAAATAAATAAATAAGTGTAAAATAGGCTAACTATTGCAAGTTAACTATAAAAAGATTATTTAAAAAGACGATAAAAGTTAGGAAATATGATGGGTCCAAACCGTTACAACAATGATGAAGCTTGATTTGTATCTTCCTAACTAGAGATGATCGGGAACTCATTACAAAATATAAGTTATGCATATGGTGATAAAGCGGTGCGCAATCTAGTTAGGAGTCCTGGTTAGGAAATATGATGGGTTCAAACCGTCTTGGCTTGGATGAGGTCTTTGGGCGCCCATGACGAGGTCATGGGATATGATAGTAGCTATACGGTGTATATTCCCTATCAGTAATTGTAACATGAATGTAAAAGTAAATGTTGTTGGAGTCATTCAAAGAAGAGAGGAATTAATGTAGCTTAGCCTCACACGTGTCTTTTTTGCCATGTTTCACGTTGGTTTGTGGCTGAGGAAGGGGTGGGTTGCTACATCACTTCCTATAAATGTAGCAACCTTCCCCATTTGGAAAGGCAACCAAAACAAAGCTTTCTCCCTCCTCCTTTAATTCTCTGTCCCATTGTCTGAGCAAAGTGAGGTTCGTCTGGGTTATAGTTGGTGTAAACTTAGCCCAGTTAGTCTGTGTAACCTGTCAAAAACGTGCCGGGATTCTTAACTACACCGTTACCGGGCAAATAACGCTTTTAAGGCAGTGTTATTGTAACACGGCACAGGCTTCATATTCTGGTTTAGTTGTTCTCATTTTCCTAAAGAGTGTCAGTTAGTTGGCGTTGCCTCGATTTCCCAACAGTTAAAAGCATTATTTCGGCAATAGTCAACATTTCGGTATGATGGCTCCTTCTGTCATACCCGATTTATCCAAAATAACCGCCCTCGATGAAAATAATTACAGGCGATGGGCGCAAAGAATGCTGATACTCTTTGAACAACTGAAATTGGTCTATGTGCTGTTCTGTGATCCACCCGAACCTGTTCCGCTAAGGTTCCCCTTTCAAGGACCAAGAGAAATTAGTCCTGAACCGGATTATACTCCTAGTCAAAAGCCAGGTGTAACTCTGAGGCAATTTACAGAGGACAATAAAGCAGCTAGAGGATACATTCTGTCACAAATGACTGACAAATTGTTTGACACCTATGTCAAACAAGACTCGGCCAAAGTTATTTGGAAAATGCTGTCAGAAAAGTATGGTGCCAATGATGTTGGAACTCAAAGTGTGAGAAACAACAATAACAAAAGGAGTGGAAGAGTGAAGAAAATCAAAGGATGTTGTTTCGTGTGCGGTAAGCATGGACACCGAGCATCCCAGTGCTATCATCGCAAGCGTAAAATTCACAGAGGTCAATCTGACGGAGCAAGATGAGTACAACATTCCCTTAATTGGTAGTTATTTTGAGTAATTGGTAGTTATTTTGAGTAATTCTTATTTGCTCTAGCTTCTAAGAGCTCGCATAAAATGGAATAGTATTAGTACCAAATACTAGTTGAGTTATGTAAATTTTTGAATGCCTATTAGTGCTAGTCATTTCAATGTGTTGAATGCTAATGACATTGTTGCATATTAATAGACACAGTTAACAGTGACTTGCACAAAAAGTTGTGAACTGTTTAATGATATACATTCACATATTTTGAAATATTTAAATTGTGTACTAAAAGTATTTGTCAAACGTGATAAGCATATATCAAAGCTTTTCACCATGTGTTGGTATCATGGAAATGTCATTATTCTTGAATACTCTGTCTAGGAAGGTGGTTTTGAAGTAAACTTCGGTTTCACCACTCGACCTGGGAGTTTTTAAGAAGTAGGGTGTTGGTCATGAAGGCTAGTTGAAGCGCTACTTGACCCTCACTTGAAATGAGATTGGCTTTCACATGCTATCGAAGCTTTGTAATAGGCGTTGCTTAAGTTGATTTAAACTACCTGTTTGTTAAGAAAAGAGTACTATGTATTCTCTTGAGATTAAATTTAGATGTATACTAATTTGCATTATTCCATGCTATATATAAGTTATGTAGTGAAGGGAAAATTGTGAATAGCACAACTTTGAATGCTAAAGCTATAGATGTTAAATTTCATCTTGATGAAATTTATGTAGATAAACATTTTTTAATAAATGCCAGTTTGCATATAATCTTTGAGTATGAGATCTACTTTTCAAGAAAGTATGTGAAATTTATGATGATGTTGTTCAACTTGAAGCAACATGCAACATGCAAACAATATTATCTTTGTGGCTTACCTGTAATGAGCATTTGTATATATGATTTAAAATATTAATTGGGACATCCTGAAGATCTAGGATTCCTTTATATAGTGAAACCTTAGTGGTTTAAGGTAACCAATTTGGTTGAAATATATTTCACTATTGAAAGTGTATTAACCAAATGCAGGGCACTAAGTGCAGGGTTGCTATAAAGCTTGCATAAGTTGATCTGCTCAGGAGCCAATGTTGGGCAACAAAGATCAATCTGAGTAAAACATCAAGTACTTTTAAGAAGAATACTTGTAATCGCTGCATTGTGGGGGTAATCAGCTCTTTATATTTCCTTTCTATAAGTTTCTTTACTTTACCGAGAATAATGGTAAAAGAGAATGTTTCATGTTAAACATGAAAATCTCTATGGTATTATTTATGAGCAAATAAAGTACTCGTCAAAGTGTACGTAAGTTTGATGGAGTTTATCAACTTATTTTAATAGTGAAGACTAATTATGAGATTAGTCGTTGAATTGTTGATGGAATGACTTAAATTCCAAGAGGTGATGAATTCATGGTGGATCCCACTTGTGTGGTCAAACGAAGCCATGGAAAGAATCATAAAGCAATACACTAATTGGTCATTCCAATGATATGTGTACTGGTGAGGTTGAGCTACAGCTCTTAATAAATTTATAACCCTATGAGATGAGTGGTCCTATTGAGACGGACTTAATGAATTCACCGCTTAATAATTGAGAGAGTGAGCATAAAATGCTCTTAATGATTTCACACCCCAATTTGGGTAGTCTATATTGAGATAAGCTTAAAGAAATCACCTACTTAAGGAAAAAAAAGGTTAACCACATTTTCTGAAAGATAATGCGCTGTGACACCCCAACCTCACACAGGCTGAGATAGGTAAAACTTAACACAACAGCTGCCTATCTCAACCAAAAACCATAACATAGCGGAAGCGAATTTAGAACTTAAGGGCGTCATGCCACATCTAGGTATAAACACAACCTAGATGCACAGGCTAATCATAAGAATCAAACTAAGCTGTCATATATAAGATAGAATCAAATCCTCAAGTCATAATCATCAAAACCCAAGTACTAGCCAAAAGTATATAATGTCATAAAATCTCATAGTGGCACACAGGCCCAACAACCAACGTCTAAACAAGATAAACTAAGGCTAAACATCCTCAGATAGAAAAGCTCTAGCGCGCTCTCGCATAACTACTCCATACCTGGAAAACACACAAAGAACCATTAGCAAAAGAATGCTAAGCAACCACCATTCACACCCGCAAGGAGATATAGATATACATAAGCTTGTAAATAGGTTTACACACCCATATAGAATATAAACACCAACAAACTGTTCAACAGTTCAAAACCGATACTCAACAACAATAAGCTGAACGAATCAATAACCAAGACTCAATCAAACAAGGCCAATATCCAACCAAGAAAGCATAACATAAGAACGAACCAATAACCGAGATATCAACTGAATAACCATCCAAAAGAACCAACCAAACTCAACGAGAACAACAAGGTAACAACCGAATAACATAAAGGACTCACAAACCAACCAAGGAAGAATCCCAACTCCAATCTCCGAATCCCCAAAACCAGCCACCAAACCAAGCCAATCTCATAGTCACAAATCACGAGTCAAATCCGGAAAACCGGTACGCAGGGGTAAAAATCCAATAACAGGGACCGTAGTNTGCGCTATCTTTCTAGAGCACTCATTGGGATCCGGATGTCCAATTGAGTAAAAATATATGACAAGCATGATGTTCTTAGTAAACTATAAGGTTTATGTCTTTAACTACTCTGTAGCCTTTAAAGGTGGTCTATATTGAGATAGACTTGACAGAGTTACATGTCTATATTGAGATAGACATGATAGAGTTAAATGTCTATGTTGAGATAGACTTGACAGAATTAAATTTCTATACTGAGATAGACCTGACAGGGTTTAAATGTCTATGTTGCGATAGACTTGACAAGGTTGAAGGTCTATATTGAGATAGACACAACAGACTTGTATATTAAGGTTTCATCATAAACACTCAAAGAGTTTGACTTTCATAGAACCTGCATCTTAGAGTTGATGTGTGTCTTGAGTTCAAAATTTGTCTAACCGATGAGTTCAACATTCATATCACTCTCAGGAAGAAAATTACTCAATGTCACTACGTATCAGTTCAAGTTTAAACACTGATATTAAGGTCAGCTCGTTTGCATTGCTCAGACATTGTCCCTTCTAGCTTTCTACTTTGAATGTGTGGGGGATTTTGGAGTCATTCAAAGAAGAGAGGAGTTAATGTAGCTTAGCCTCACACGTGTCTTGTTTGTCATGCTTCACGTTGGTTTGTGGCTGAGGAAGGGGTGGGTTGCTACATCACTTACTATAAATGTAGCAACCTTCCCCATTTGGAAAGGCGACCAAAACAAAGCTTTCTCCCTCCTCCTTTAATTCTCAGTCCCATTGTCTGAGCAAAGTGAGGTTCGTCTGGGTTATAGTTGGTGTAAACTTAGCCCAGTTAGTCTGAGTAACCTGTCGAAAGCGTCCCGGGATTCTTAACTACACCGTTACCGGGCACATAACGGTTTTAAGGCAGTGTTATTGTAACACGGCACAGACTTCATATTCTGGTTTAGTTGTTCTCATTTTCCTAAAGAGTGTCAGTTAGTTAACGTTGCCTCGATTTCCTAACAAATGTTTAACGAGTTCAATTACGGTTAACACCTTCTTGATTGAGCATGTTAGGTAGAGTTTTCTTAGTATAATTTACTTCTCGCATATAATTTTCAGGCTATTATATAAAAATGGTAGAGTTGACCACATGCACACTCTCAAGTAGTACATGAGTACGAGTTTCTCGTCACTCAAAATTATGTATCATCTTTTATAAAGACATATATGATATGGTTTAATTAGGACCGGATTTTAGGCTGTGCAAGCAGACCAATAGCACAGGGCCCCAAAATTTTGGGGGCCCTAATCTAGCCTGGCCCAATAGGTATAGTATATATATTAATGATTAATTTTGACCAGAATTAGGTTTTAATCTACTTCGTAATATTCTCGTGTCCTCCAACTCCTACGTATTGTCTGCGAAGTGAGGAAGCCGAGGAGCCGCGGAAAACTCGAATCGACGCCGACTGGACATACGAGATTTGGAGGTTTCCTTCCCTCTGTACAAATAGTTTATTAAAGGTCCACTCAAACTGGTAAATTTAATCTTTTTTTTTTGGAATGATCATTAATATCTTATAATTCTTTTTTATATCTGTTTCTACAGGTATTCAAGGAGAGATGAGAGATTACCAACTTGCTGGATTGAACTGGCTTATACGCCTCTATGAAAATGGAATAAATGGGATACTTGCTGATGAAATGGTATGCACAACTGACTTTGGGAATGAGAGCTTAGTTCAATGCATGCTTTATTTTGAGTTTATTATTGAAATGGTCCCTCGATTATTGCAAAATTATCAATTTGATCCTCGACAATTTTTCGTACCCAATTAAGTCCCTCGACTATGAAAATTTTAACCAATTTGGTTCTCCGTTTATTTTGCTATTAAAATTGGGACCAAATTGGTAATTTTGCTATAGTCAAGGGACCAATTTGGTAATTTTTCTATAGTCAAGGGACCAAATTGGTAGTTAATTTTTCATTGAAATGGTCCCTTGACTATAGCAAAATTACCAATTTGGTCCCTTGACTATAGTAAAACTACCAATTTTGTCCCGATTTTAACGGTAAAATAAACATGGGACCAAATTGGTTAAAATTTTCAAAGTCGAGGGACTTAATTGGGTACGAAAAATTGTCGATCGAGAACCAAATTGGTAATTTCGCAATAGTCGAGGGACCATTTCGGCAATAAACTCCTTTATTTTTAATGCATTGTTTTAATGTTGCAATGATTTGCTGAAAGCTCTGTTTTGGTACTAGTTTTATTGTTTTGAATGCTGTTTCAGGGGCTTGGCAAGACATTACAAACAATTCCTTGTTAATGTTGCAATGATTAACTATTCGTGTTACTATTGCATCTGCACAAAGAAGTTTTTTTCACGTTGAAATTGAAGTCCTACTCACGCTCTACGATGTCACAAGAACAACTTAATGGATGAATTTGTCTCAGCTTTTCTTTTTTGCATTTTTCTCTTTGCATTTTTTTTTCTTTTGTATTTTTCTGTTTACAATTTTTATTCAATTTGCAGTTTATTTATACTTGATTTGATAGGGCCTCACTTATTTACAGGCACGGGGCCACTCAAAATAAAAAAAACGGCCCTGGGTTTAATCAACTGACATATAAATAATTTATGAATACTAACAATACAATTTGTTTGTCACATGTAATTAATAAGTTGTTTCTAGTTTCAAAAGCTAGTTAGGGATAAAGATAGGTTGGTTATAGGCACGTAGAAAATTTTGAAAAATAATGTGGAAAGCAAAAGATCTTCAACAGTAATAATTTGACATATTAAAAGACAATAGAAAACAAATCATGTTGGAGCAGCCCTAGTTGAATAATGTAGATGTTTATATTAGACATAACACATACATCATGAGTTCATGTTAATCTTTCCATATAAGCCAGCTATGAAGCGAGAAGTCATTTTCTCTTTTGAAGGGATAAGCTTAATCACCTTTATATTTTATGAAATGTCAAAATCAAATTTTCTTAATGGTGCTCCCAAGTCAACACTTAGCTTTATCATGTTTTGCTGAATGTCCAAATCAAGCTTCATCATTGCCATACATTAAACCATGTATACCAAAGTATTTTTCCTATTTATTCACAAGATTGAGCTAAATCAAAGTAAACACAAGTTTACTTAACTGGTTACAATGATTATAGTAAGATCCTGTAAACTTTATGTTATAATTTTAAATATCATTTAAAACTAGTCATCATCAGATCATCCTCGTAAATATTTCATTTCCAGGGACCCTAAATCGACTTTTGCCTACCATCATAATATGTCATTAACAAGTTGTTCTACATAGTTTTAAAAAATTCTACATTTCGATCGTTTTACATATAAAAGGGGTCATGGTCACTTTGTATACGTATAGCTAACATGAACGCCAATGAAGTTTCTCCGGTGGAGGCCGAGAGTGTGAACCAAACGCCGGCACCAAAACCGACATCCACGCTCCAGGAGAAGAGGCCCTACGGGACATGGATGCTAGTCACCAAGAAGTCGAAACAGATAGAGGCTGATCGGAACTCCCGCCAACCCAGGAAAGAAGACAATGTTGCTTCAGCGACTCGTGGTAACCAGTACGGTGTTCTGGCTGATCTTCATGAAATGAGCGAACCTATCGCAAACAGAAACAAAACAGATAATGGGAAAGCTAAATCATCTCAGAAGCAAGGTCCTAAAGGTAAGCCTCCCACGCCCAGTACGCAACCTCCACCTCCCAGAACGTCGACCAAGACGCCACAGCCGGTGGCTGT
>NXFB01002155.1:1929-12774 GCA_002525835.2 Ipomoea batatas
TGTGTGTATACATATATATAATAGTAAAATAAGTAGTACTAGTATATAGTTAATTATAAAAGTTTCAATAATTTTGGGTAACTTTTTAGTATTTTTATATCTAAACTACTAAATTTATTTTTTCAAATTAACAATTTAGTTATTATATTATAATATTTCTATTATTTTATGTTTTAGTATAACTAATGAATTTTATTGTTTAATTATGTCTAGGTAATTTTGATACTCCGTATTATTTTTTGAAAAAAAAAATAAATTGATAAGTGGTGGGTACTCGTAGTGGGCACCCGCACCCGGAGGGGGTGGGGATGGATTCTAAAAAAGTCCACCCGATGCGGGTTGGGGATGGGGGTGGGTGGAGAAAATAAAAGGTGGGTCGGGTGATGGATGTAGCTCTTCCCGACCCACACCCGACCCATTGCCATCCCTATATAGAACTGTACAATTAACACTCTTAGTTATTTTTGAGAGCTATCTTTTTATTATAAACATAATTTGTTGGGAAACCATTAAGAGCATCCTTATCAATGGAGTTTTTCGCGGTTTTTTAGGAGTTTTTGTAAGTGTGATTAGGAAAAAGAAAATGAGGTGGGGAGGAAAAAATAAATAAAAAAAATAAAAATTTAAAAAAATAATAATAATAAGTTAGATGTCAGGCGCGCCTGAAGCTTGACTGAAGTTATTTTTAATCTAATTTTTCAAAATATTAAATTTAATATTAATATACAAAATTTATATATTTAGAAACTACACTAAAAGTACTATTAAACACAAAATTTAAATTTAAAAATAAGTAAAAAAATACCAAAGAAAATAAGCAAAGAAGAAAGAGTTAGTTTAACCAATGAATAGTAAGTAAGACAGATAAAATGGGGCAGAGGGAGTATTACATATCGATCTTTTTAAGATAATTGTAAACAAACAATCCATATATTATTCAATTAATTGAGTAATACTTTAATTTTGCACTAATCTTTGTAATCAAATAAATGTACACGTTCAATATTAGAATTTTTTATAATTTCATCTTTATTTTTATTATCTAAATATATAATACAAAATTTGTCCGTACATCGCACGGGTAATTTTATAATTATTTGCTCTAATTCAAGCTAAGAAAACATCAAAACACATATATCGATCCAACCAATTTCATCAATTGTGCTATATAATATTCGATGTGCCAAAGACCTTGTGGTTTAGTGGCACCCGGTTTACACTCCCACATGGAAGGGAGTGGGTTCGAGCTTTAGTGGAGACGATCGTTGACTTTTTATGATTCAATTGGTTGAGAAAGTAGTAATGAACAAATACTACATTGTAACAGAGTCATATAATTGTATATCAATTCAAATATTTTAAACAAAAATTGTATATCAATTCAAATATTTTAAACAATTCAAATATTATTAAAATATTATAACAAATTCATTTCATGCAACGCAGGGCGAAAATACTAGCAAATCAATAATAATTCAACAATAATCCTAGAAATCTTTGTCAGATAAGTAATCACCGCCCGCATATTAAATACAAATTCAATCACAATAAACTAATCACCGCCCACACATTAAATACAAATTCAATCACAGACTCACAGTAAACTAATCACCGCCCGCATATTAAATACAAATTCAATCACAGTAAACATGAATATTCAAGTAAGTGCATCAACAAACAAATAAAAACCACGCAAAAATCTGTAAACAACAAAGCATATAGATCGCAGCTGTGATTTTTTTTATTTTTTATTTTTTTGAGAAAACCTGGAATAGACTCATCTAGCATCGCAAAATCTTGTTGAGCAATCACCTCGTCCTTATCGAACACACGCACTGCAAGCAAAACCGCAAAGATCAAGGCTTTGTTTGGTAAATAATCAGCCTATCAGCCAATTTTGACTTATTTGACCACTATTAGTTGTTTGACTTGATTAAAAAATCAATATAAGTGTTTGGTTAATAAGATTTTTGTAATTCCAAAATGCTAAAATTCAAAAGGATACTCAAAACAGCTTTTTCAATTAGTTTTTTGAGAAAAGAAATTATACTAAACAACTATCAGCTAACAGTTAATTTATCAAACAACTTTCTACAATCAGCTAATGTTATCAATAAATCATACCTTCTAACCCAAACAACCAATCCAATTAGCCAACAGCCATTTACCAAACAGGGCCCAAATCTAAAGCTGTGGATATCAAAAGGCAATGTCTTAAAATCCACAAAGATAAAAAGAATAGAGAGCAAAATCCGTGAAGATATTTAAAAAAAAATGAAACAATAGAAAACGAAGAAAACGGGACTGACATAAAGCCGTTAAAACCCAAATACTGAAACGACGTCATTTGGATGTACGATCCACAATGCTACGTAGTTCCTGATGCTTGATATAAATTGCCTCATTTGTCTGTTCCTTTAACATTTAGCACAAAGCAAACCAAGCAACCTTCTAGCCCAAACTGGGAAAAAAAAATTCAAGATTACAATGGTTATGTCATGGAACATGATTCATCTTTCACTGTGAACTCTGGTCTAAAAATTATGTGTCTGCAATCAATATATTATGAGTCTTCAGTTAATAAATTATAAATCTATGAGTTAGTTGAAAGCACATAATATATTAACTTATGGCACATAATATGTTCACGGCATATTATGTGTATAGAGTTAATATATTATCCGCATATGTTTATAATTAATTATTATGTGTTTTCAATTTATTTACAGATACATAATCTGTTAATTACAGGCACATAATATATTAACTGCAAACACAAAATCTGAATGTCATTTTAGCCTGGAGGACATTGTCAGCTGGTCCATGTTAGTCCAATCTGCATTGCTACAAGATCCATATAAAATGCATATTTCTTCTCTGCAATATTTATGGACAGTTTCTGCAGCTTGTTGAACATCATTATTATTATGTTATGAAACCTACAAATTACTGAATTGATCGAACGATTAGTGTTATGTACTTGTAGTATTTACATTCAGATGTTTTTGGTGATTCATAAATCATTTCCCCGATGCACTTCATATATTTCCTTATACCCAAGCTAAGAGAATAAGCTTATGTAAATCTCCAGTTCGTGACAGATTAATTACATCAAGAAGGATTTCCTTGCTTTGTTTAATTCACCAACAACGTCACTAATGTTCATTCTATCTGCTGGGAATTCAACAGAAGAAGCAACCCCAACTTTGATCATACAAACTAAGCACACATCAAATTTGTCATTCTCCTTGCAAGATTTCCCTTTGTTGCTGATTTGTATTTGTTCGACTCTTTCTTGGAGAATTTTTGGATCTGCAATCTCCACTCCTCTCTCTGCTAAACCAGCCTTAGCATAGCTGTGAAGGTTTAAGCCGTCTTCGAACAATTCATCCGTAGGTCTCCTCCCAATGAGCATTTCCAAAATTAGCTAGTATGCCAAAGCTATATACATCACCTGCTTTTGATGCCTTACTTCCAAACCAAAATTTTAAAGTGTCATTAAAATGAAGATTAGATGAGTATATGCATTTAATAGTAGAATGATAAGTACTTTCTAGTCAATCAAGTGTACTGTATTATAATACTTATCATACCTGGTGGAGCATAACCAATAGTTCCTCCAAGTCCTCCTATAGAACTGTTGTTTTCTGAAGAACTTTGAATCGGCCTTTGTTGTACAAATCTTGCCAATCCGAAATCGCTAACGTGCGCAGTCATGTTTTTATCAAGGAGAACATTGCTGGGCTTGAGATCGCAATGGATAATTGTAGGTTCACAATCATTATGAAGATAATCTAGAGCACAGGCCACGTCGATGAGAATGTTTATCCTCTGTTCAAAACTTAACCTCCTATTCTCTTCAACCCGAGAATTCTCTTTTGGAATAAAGCGCAGCCAGTTCTCAAGGTTCCCATTATCCATGTATTCATAAACAATTGCCTTGAAATCATTCCCTTGGAGATCATACCCTGAACATGCAGTTAATACCTTGACAAGATTGCGGTGTCTAGTGTTTTTCAACACTTCACACTCAGCTACAAAACTGCGGGACGCTCCTTGGTGCAAAAGATCAAGTACCTTGACTGCGAAAACTATTCCATCATGATCAAAACATCCTTTATATACAGCTCCAAAACCACCAACTCCTAGTAAATTTTCTTGGGAGAATCCATTAGTGGACTTGTGGAGGGAATGGTATGACACCCTTAAGGTGGAGTTTTCTAACAAATGGGGTAAAGGTTCTTTTCTTTGTCTTCTAAACCACCTAAGACAAAGAATAAACACTACAAGAGCTACCCCAACAATCAAAGGAATTACTACTTTCAAATAAGCTTTTGATTTCTTCTTTTTGGGCTTTGTAGTNTTGAAAAGAAAGTGCAGTATATATGAAACGAAAGTGAGTGGCGCGAATTCATCCGTCTGTTTCATTAATCAAAACGACGTCGTTTTGGGACCGCGGTCCACAATGCATTGTGGACCACGGTCCACGATATAATTTGCCGTGTACACTACTTCCCAGACATGGGAAAAGTGGCTATAGTAATAGTTGCCTTAATTTCTTTTAGTTGAAATTTCCACCAAATTTGAACGGTTGGCAATATAAATAAGGAATGTATGCAATAAAATCCTGGCTTTGATTTCACCAATCAAATTAAAGAAGACTACAGAACAATTAAGCTATTTCATCAAAAAAAAAAAAAAAAGAACAATTAAGCAAAGTATGTCTTTTTTTTTTTTTTTTTTGGAAAATTATTATTAAATAAGTGAGTATAAAATATAAGTAATTTTATTTAAAGTATGTTGAAACTTATGAACTTTTGATGATTGAGCACACTACACCAAAACGTCATTTAGTGGTGGTTATTTAGCTGCCATTTGAAACTGTCATGAAATAAAATGAATTGTAACTAATATTTGTCAAATAATAACATTCAATAGTATTGAATAATATTTGAGCATAGTACGTAGGTTACATATTTATTAAATTTTATACAAATCTAAAAAAAGAAAGTATTTTATATGAGAATATAAAGTATTTTTTATGAAGAAGATTGTTGTTGTAATATTGGCCTACTTGTATGATGTATCTATAAATTAACTTGTTTGATCTCGGCATACCTACACATCAAAATAGAAGAAAACTTATCAGATGAGTACTACTAATGACTTTGTTATAATGCATTATCTGTTCATAACTATTTTCTCAAGCACAAAGAGTCAATATTGTCTCCATGAAGACACGAACACACCTCGTGTAACCGGATGTCACTAGACCACAAGTTCTTGGGCTAGCAGAAAAAGAGAAGAAATTAAGAAGGAAATAGGGAAATAGAATTAAAAACAATATCCAGAATAATTCTTCATTCAAATACACCAAACACAGATTGTAATGACAGAAAAGACAAAATATATTATGAAACAGACTCCTAAGCTTGCTAGCTCCAAGAATACCAGACAGATTAATCTGACAGATTACTTCAAGAAGGATTTCCTTGCTTTATTTAATTCACCAACAACATCTCGAATCTTCATTCTATCGGCTGGGAATTCCACAGAACAAGCAACCCCAACTTTGATCATGCAAACTAAGCACATTTCAATCTGTTCATCTCTTTCTTGGACAAGTTTGGGATCTGCAATCTCCACTCCTCTGTCTGCTAAAGTAGCCTTAGCATAGCTATGAAGGTTTAAGCCATCTTGGAACAATTCATCTGTAGGTCTCTTCCCACTCAGCATTTCCAACATTAGTATGCCAAAGCTATATACATCACCTGCTTTTGATGGCCTGCTTCCCATACCATATTCTACTCCAAAAATGAATTTAACAAAAAAAAAAAAAAGAGTAAATGCATTAGAAAGTAGAAAGAAGATTGTTGAAGTTTTTAGACATTAGTGTGAATTATAAAACTTACCTGGAGGTGCATATCCAACAGTTCCTTGTACTCCCATAGAACTATGGTTGTCTGATGAAGAGCTTTCAATCCTTTTTTGTACAAATCTTGCCAGTCCAAAATCACTTACGTGTGCAGTCATGTTTTCATCCAGGAGAACATTACTCGGCTTGAGATCACAATGAATTATTGCAGGTTCACAATCATTATGAAGATAATCCAAAGCGCATGCCACATCAATGACAATATTTAGCCTTTGAACAAAACTTAACCTCCTATCGTCTTCAATCTGGGAATTCTCTTGGGGACTAAAATGCAACCAATTCTCAAGGTTCCCATTATCCATGTATTCGTAAACTATAGCCTTAAAATCATTTCCTTGAAGATCAAACCCCGAGCAAGCAGTTAGCACCTTGACAAGATTGCGATGTCTGGTGTTTTTCAACACCTCACACTCAGCAACAAAACTTCGAGAAGCTCCACGGAGTAAAAGATCAAGTACTTTTACTGCAAAAACAGTTCCATCATGATCAAAACATCCCTTATATACAGTTCCGTAACCACCAACTCCTAGTAAATTTTCTGCAGAGAACCCATTAGTGCACTTGAAGAGGGAATGATATGACACTCTTAAGATTGGATTTTCTATCAAATTAGGAAATGGTCCTTTTCTTTGTCTTCTTAACCATCTACGACAGAGAATAAACACAACAAGAATTAGCCCAATCCCAAAAATCAGAGGAATTACTACTTTCAAATGAGCTTTTGAATTCTTCTTTTTGGGCTTTGTAGTATTGCACTCAGGGAGGTTCAGCTCAGGTATGCCCCCACACAGCTTTTTATTTGCTGCAATTGAAACTGAGTTTGTGTTGTTGAAGATTCCTGTGGTTGGTACTGCTCCTTCAAAATCATTATATGAAAGATTCAAATTCTGTAAAAGTTTGAAGTCTTTCAAGAAAGTTGGGATTTGACCTGTCAAATGGTTGTGAGAAAGTTGTAAGAATTGCATAGCCCTTAAATTTTCCAAAGTTGATGGAATTGGGCCTTCAAGATTGTTATTCGTTAGATTCAACAATTCCAACGAAACGCAACTACCAAGCTGGGGTGGAATAGGGCCTGACAATGAATTATAACATAGATCCAAGATACCTAGATTTTTCAAATATCCAACCTCTTTTGGAATGGAACCTATGAACTGATTGTAAGAGAGATCCAAAAACAATGACAAGGATGAGAGTCCAAAAACTTCCTTAGGGATGTACCCACTGAGGTTGTTGTGAGCAAGTTGTAACAACTCTAGGTTTTGGCATTTTCCGAGACTTGCAGGGACAGTATCATGGAGGTAGTTTTTTCCCAAACCAAGTTGTAATAAAAGAGTTAGGTTTCCTAAAGAAGATGGAATTTTTCCCAAAAAATTATTTCCAGATAAAACCAATAATCTTAGATTACTAAGAAATCCAATCTCATGTGGAATTTCTCCACTCATTTTGTTGTAAAACAATAGTAATGTCTGCAAGCTGATGAGATTTGAAATCCCCCTTGGGATGTTTCCTGAAATCTGATTGCTCTCAAGGGAAAGAAATCTAAGGTTTCTTGAAAGGTTAGTGATTGATGTAGGCAAGAAACCTCCAAAATTATTACCAGCAAGATCCAACACCTCTAAGCTGGTCGCATTGGTTAATGAAGAAAGGAAGTTCAAGCCAAAAACATTCCCTTCCCCAAGATGATTACCTCCGACCAAGAATTTCTGTAGTTTTTGCAACTTTCCAAGGTTAGGAACTTTTCCTGTCAGTTTGTTTTCAGTAACACTGAATATTTGCATTTGTGTTGCATTTGATAATGTGACAGGAATACTTCCCATGAAATTGTTCCCATAGATAGAAAAATATAAAAGGTGGGGAAGACTGACAAAAAGGTTGGGGTGCAAAGTCCCCCCTATGTGATTTCCACGCATATCAATAACCAACATGGATGAATGGTTGAACAAAGAAGGGGGTATAGTGCCACTAAAATTATTTTCTCCGACTAAAAGGTATTGTATTTCAGGTAATCTACATAGAGAATCAGGTATTTCTCCAAATAAGTTGTTGACGGAGACAACAAAGCGATTAAGCAGTGAAAGATTCCCTAAAGAATGGGGGATTTTACCAACAAGGTTGTTGTGATTAAAAGAAATGAGTCGAAGATTAGTTAGGGTGCCAAGCTCTGATGGAATGTTGCCTGCAAGATTGTTGTATGAGAAATCTACAAATTGCAAGTTTTTACATGGAGAAATATTTGACGGTATAAACCCACTAAATGAATTGTTGTTCAAATGCAAAATTTGTAATTTATGCAAATGACCAATGTTTTGCGGGATATCACCTGAAAAACTATTGTTTTGGAGGTCCAAAGCCTTGAGAAAGCTCAAATTCCCAATGTGTGGAGGCACTGATCCCACCAATTTCAAGGAAGTGAGGTTTATGGACCTGACTCTCATGTGGCGGCGGCCACACAAAACACCATGCCATTCACAGAAATGGATGGTTTCATTCCAAGAGGCCATGACACCAAATGGATCATCTTTGATCATTTTCTTGAATTCAAGGAGTGAAACTTTGTCTGTTTCACTGCCCAGTAGGTTAGAGGCGGATGAAATGAAGGGAGATGGTAGAACCAAGAAAGTGAAGAAATACATAGAAAGGATAGGCTTAGTGGAAAAGAAATGAAGAGTGGGAAAAGCCATTATTAGTGTGGTGTGGTGTGCCTAAAGGAAGATGCATGGTTATTCTTATATAAGAATTGTTGGAAGGGCACTCACTGTCTATATGAATGCCACTAGATTAGATGAGACAACTATATATTTGTAATGTTATTTTGTGTTTTCATCCACCTTTGCTTCTACAACTGGCGTAAGAAAAGTAAACCAAGAGAAGAGAATGCATTTTCGTTAGAAGACAAAAGCTTGAGTATCAGTCATTTTTAAAATGGAAAATAATAGTCCACCCACGTTCGCTCTGAGAGGCACAGGAGCGGGAATCATAACTTCTGGGAATTGAACCCGGGTTCTTCCGAAATTCCTCCCCACAAAGAGAGCTCACTTGTCACTTGAGCTACCCCACTGGGTTATATTGCTACTCAAGTTGTTATCTATAAAACTCCATAACATTTTTTTAAGCGTCTATAATAACTTAATAATTTAATAGTTATAAATCCAATATTAAAAATAATGTCTAATCCCACACAATCTAATCTTAATGTCACAATAGAATTTAATTTGATATGAACGGATTTTACTTTTAGTCAACGACTATTGTGTTATTTATATTGATGACACAATCATTATTCCATGAACCATAGTTCACACAGAAAAATTTACCTTGAAGACACAAGTCCATGAAGACAAATTATACCATAACCTAAGGTCTACCTTACATTGTGCAGTCGTTATTGCGTGGTCCACACAGTTGTGTGGACCACGGTCTAAAACGACGTTGCCTTGTCATTTGAGAAGAGACGACGCTGTTAGCTCCACTTATGTAATATGCATTTTATACCTCATAAACTACATTATCTTACCCAGAAGCTTCACTATTTTAACTAATAAATTACACTATTCTAATTCATAATTTCCATTATCTAAACACATTAGGAGTAGAGAATGTAAGTCCACATAATATGAGTCTTATAAGGGACAAATAAAAAAATAAAAATAAAAACCTATAAAAAATATATACAAGAGAAACTCTACATTCGGCCTTGTGATTCTATCCACACGAAATTAAATCAAATTAAAAATCTTGTAGCCATCAATGGTGTCATGAAAGAGCGGTAGGAAGGACACTACATGAATGTCACAACTCACAAGAAAGCTATTTGTAATGTGATTTATTTGTTTTTATCTGATCCATCAATTATGTCAGAAAAATAAACTCAAAAAATATATTTTCCTTAGAAGAAATTAATTTAAGGAGCTTGATTAGTGGAGAAGATGGAATTAGAAAATAATATTCCTCTTCAATTTTTGTACCACCTCAAATAAAACCCCTAATTTTATTTTATTTTATTTTATTTTTTTCGAAAGCTATTTATGTGAATTTTTGGAACTTTCGAAAGCTATTTATGTGGATTTTGGTTCCTAAGATAGCTAATATAGGTAGCTGTAATATGATTTTTTTTCAATTAATTTGTTTTTATCCGATCCAGCTTTAAATTTTTTGTTTTTGAGTACTACTGACTCTGTTACAATGTAGTATCTGTTCATAACTAATTTGTTTTTATCCGATCCAGCTTTAATTTGCTCGTACTATTATTATCGTTAACGTACAAAAGTAAACTAAAAAATGCATATTCCTTGTTTAAAATGGCAAGAACTTGATTATCGGAGAAGATGGAAACCAATCACACCGCAAAATATAGACAATGATATTCCAAATCAATTTTTGTACTATCTAAAAAAACAAAAAATAAATTGAAAGTTATTTATGTGGATTTCTGTTCCAAAAATTTGACAACACACAAATGTATTGTTTTGAGGTCCTTTCATTTTCGACAACAAACCTTCTTGACCGCCATTACAATTTGCAGACTCATATACATCTTCTAAAACCATCGCATGCCTGCGCAATTGCAGGATAATGTGCAATTTTTCAAGTCATTCTATTTTTTTTGTTTTGGGTAATGAGGGAAATCTATTGGGTAAAATAATTTTATCCGGTGACCTTAGTTGACAAAAGGTTACAATGAGATAAATCAACTTAAGTTACGCATAATTGATCGACAAAAATGAAGAAGGTCAATAGACCGCTCTCATTAAGCATTGAATCTATCTTGGAACCTTGTGATTAGTAAACCGACATGCCAAGTCAAATACTGTTGCTTCTTTTTTTCTTCTTTCTTTTTTCTTCTCTCTTTAGGGTGTGTTTTACAATATTTACAAATTTTATAAGCATTGCAAAATTGACAAATGCAATAG